>QARZ01041114.1:242023-263065 GCA_013407115.1 Glycine latifolia | reverse complement strand
ATTAGGAGCTATTTAACTAGGTTTAGGGTAATTTTATAATAAAAAAACTTATGAAATCAAACGATAAGTGCCTTTATTTAAAACATGATTTTAACTGAATTTGGGCACTTATCAGCGGCTGAGAGGATAGGTGCTGGAATCAGATAAGGTAAGCTCTCTGTTCTTGGGGAGTTTGTATCCTTTGATTGTGTTCCACCATACTCCTGGGGAGTTATGGTTATTGTATGACGCAGTTCGTTTATTTAAATTGTGTGTTACTACTTTTTGATTGAAACATACATGTAAATGATTTGCACTATGATGTTTGTATTGTGCTTGAGGAAGCCCTCTGGCCAGGGAAGCGGACCATATATGAGAGTGTAAGACTTATCCAGGATGAGCTTCTCGATAATTCATATACGTCCGAGTGCATGAGATGTGCACGGTTGATATACATTTGTGCATGAGATGTGCACTGGTGAACTTCTATATCTGTGTTGGAATGGCATGTGGGTGTGATTATATACATGTGATGTTTATAGAGGCCGGGATGGCTATGTTTTTTTTCTTAAAAGACTGAGATGGTCATACTACTGTGTTTATTAAAAGGTCGGGTTGGCTATGTTAATTATAATGCCAATGTAAATGCTATGTGCTGTGAAAGTGAACTAGGTGGAGAAGAGACTCCAAGAACCCTGAGTTTACTGAGATTGTATCTCACCTCGGTTGGGGATTATATTTTATTGCAGATGATAGCCATCCAGCGGAGGACGAGGTCCGGGGTAAGAGGCTCGAGTACGGGCAGGTTAGTGGATCTCAATTTAAAGGTTGGGTTGGATACTAATTGAGGATCCCGGACAAGAGACCGAAGCCGGGTTCAAGGAAGCGATTTTTGGAAGGCGCTTCTTTTTTTTGGAGAGCTTGTTGGCTTAATTTTATTGTATATTTTGTAACTCGGTATGGGATTATTTTATGATGTACCTCTTGAAACAAAACCGAGTGTCGGGATGTATATCAAATTCCATACATAATCTTAGATTATATTGCATGACGTATGATGACGTTTTTTTATTTATTTTAATGCTTCTGTGTTTACTTAATTACTTTAAGTATTTGCTGTGCTTAAGACCATAATATAATGTTAATGAACCAGATGCATACGGGATCGTTACACCCCACACTTGTTTGAAACCCACTCCAACAATTTCAAGGCCTCTTTTCTCCCTAAAGTTAGGATAACTTGGTTTTCCATTTTTTTTTCTTTTTTTATAATGAGGTACACAAGAAAGAAAAGGTTAAAGGCTCAAAAAGGGTAGCAATAGATATCAATGCAAGGATAGTTTATTTGGCTAATGGCTAAAAGAAAGAAGGCCTAAATTATCTCAATCAAAGCATGTGCAACAAGGAATGTCAAAAGAGGCAAGACAAAATATAGAGTAATCTAGCACAAGGGTGAAATCACACGTGAAAGAACATGAATGAAATAATGTGATTCATCCACAAAGGCCCAAAAACTCACAAGGCATAATTCTATCACACATGATCCATCTTATATTCTATTTCTCAAGCCTACTTATTGCCACAATGATTCACATCAAGCATGAAATATTTCATTCCAACAAAAATTAGTACATTTCTCACAAATTACACAAATTAGAAATCCTATGAAAAACATGAAAAAGTGCCTAAATTATAGTTTTTATTTTCTAAATGTAAAAACAGACTAACAACCAAACCAAACAAAACAAATACAGCAACAAAAACAAATAGAAACAGAAAACAAAAACAGACAAAAACAAAACAAACAAAAACAGAAAACAGACAGATAAAATAGAAAACAGACTCAAAAATTAAAATAGACAGAATGTAAAAACAGAAACAGAAATAGAAAATAAACAGAAAACAGATTTAGTAATCGTTCACCCCCACACTTGAATTGCACATTATCCTCAATGTAAGCATGCAATAAGATGCAAAAAAAGAGACAACACATAAAAGAAGGGAAAAAGAAACTCCCCAAATGTCATTCAAGGCACATCATCACACAAAATTGGCAAGACCAAAGAGATGTCTGCCACAAGCTCCTCCTCCACTAGCGGGCTCTTATGAAATAGCTTGAGTTGGTGACCATTTACTTTGAAGACTTTGCCAGTAACTTCATTTTTAATCTCAATTGCACCATGGGGAAAAACATTAGTAATAATAATAGGTCCATCCCATCTAGATCGAAGTTTACCGGAAATAAGCTTGAGGCGAAAGTTAAACAATAACACTTTTTGGCCAATATAGAACTCCTTCCTAAGAATCCTAGAGTCATGAAATCTCTTCACTTTCTCCTTGTAAATCTTGGAGTTCTTATAGACTTCTAAGCGGATCTCTTCAAGTTCTTGCAATTGAAGCTTTCTTTCCATACCCGCTTCATCAAATTCCATGTTACAACTCTTCACTGCCCAATAAGCACGGTGCTCAATCTCCACCGGAAGGTGGCATGACTTACCAAAAACCACCCTATAAGGAGACATCCCCAAAGGAGTTCGGTAAGCGATCCTGTTAGCCCATAAAGCATCTTCAAGTAGCTTGCTCCAATCCTTCCTATTGGGTTGCACTACCTTCTGTAACACTTGCTTTATTTCTCTGTTAAAAACCTCTGCTTGCCCATTAGTTTGGGGATGATAAGCTGTAGCAACTCTATGCACAACCCCATACTTCTGAAGCAAGGATGTCAATGATCTGTTATAGAAATGGCTCCCCTGGTCACTGATAATGGCTTTAGGCACACCAAACCTACAAAAAATGTTGGATCTCACAAAATCCACAACAACTTTAGAATCATTAGTTCTAGTGGCCTTAGCTTCAACCCATTTGGAAACATAATCAACAACAAGTAGAATATATAAAAAACCATGAGAAACAGGAAATGGACCCATAAAATCAATACCCCACACATCAAAAATCTCAAAAAAATAATGGGTTACTGAGGTATCTCATGTCTATGTGTAATAGTTCCTCCTGTTCTATGACACTACTCACAAGTGGTAGTAAAGTGATAAGCATTTCTAAACAAAGTGGGCCAATAGAACCCACAGTCCAATACCCTTCTAGCGTCCACTGATGGAGGTCCAAGACAAGCCAAAGGTCTAGAAGGGGAGCTTGAAGCACTTCCTTTGGTGAGCTTCAAAGGACCAATGACAAGAGCTAGGGCTCAAGCACTTCAAGACCATATTCAAGCCAACTTGGGCAAGCATGAAGTTGCACACCATATCAAGGATGACAATAGCTGGATTTTGATGTCTCAAATCCAATAAATTCCAGCACTTGTTAGAAGAAATTCAATAAAACAATTGTAAATAGGTTGCCACTGCTTTAATCGATTATTTTGGCCTTGTAATCGATTACAGTATTTTGTTAGTTGCAATCAGGAATAAGTCTTGCTGCTTTAATCGATTATTTCGACCAAATAATCGATTACAAGAATGTCAGTTGTAAGCAGGAATCATGGCCTTACTGCTTTAATCGATTAAATGGCTAGTGTAATCGATTATTTCAGTTACAGACTGATTTAATCGATTACAAGAGCGAATTAATCGATTATTCTAGTCTGGGATGGAAACTGCACATATTTCGGAAGCCAAAGGTCACTTAGGGTAAGCTTGTCCTACAAGCTACATTTGGGCTTCATTTCAATTTGCATTTACATTACATTTAGTGTCATTTAGCTTGCTAATTTGTGGTCTATATAAACCACGCACAAACTGATTGTAAGGATCTTTGGTTGATTAATACAATTTCTGAATTGTGGTGAGAGTTTTCTCTCTTGTTCTTCTTCAAGAACTTCTTGTTTCTTATCAATGGCCTCCCAGCTATTATGGTGATTCTTGCAAAACTTATTGGAATTCCTATTCTTCTTCCTCAATCCATTTCTGAAACTAGAAAAACATAACCAGCCTCACACAAGAGAAGAGTTGAATGCTCTGTTTTGAAGTTCAATTGAAGATTGACTTCCATTGCAAGGAAGATCAGGGAAAAGGTGTTAAGATTCAGGTCAATAACACATCATCCGCTGAGGACCAAAATGACCGCCAGTAGGTGTGCCATGACAAAACTGAAGAATAGACTGAATCTCATGATCTGGCACACACCTGCGGATCACTTGATCACTACCAAACCTCTACAAATAACGATCATCCCACACATATAATTTAGCATCACTCTTAAGTTTATCTCTTTGAGACCTAGATGCATGAGGTGGAACAACAGATGCAACTATGAAATTCACAATGTCAGCAAACCAAGGGGTGATATGTGATGAATGCAAGTGCATCAAATGCTTATCAGGAAAATTATCCCTAATAGGAAATGATTCAACAAGTCCCTCAATCCTACTCAAATGATCAGCAACCAAGTTTTCCGCACCACTCTTGTCCTTAATCTCAATATCAAACTCCTGAAGAAGAAGCATCCACCTGATCAATCTAGGTTTAGCATCAGGCTTCTTCAACAGGTACTTCAAAGTTGCATGGTCAGTAAAGACAATGATATAGGAGCAAAGCAAATAAGATCAAAATTTATCTAAAGCAAAAACAATAGCTAAAAGCTCATTCTCTATGGTAGTGTAGTTAACTTGGGCTGCATCTAAAGTGCGTGAAGCATAAGCAATGACATGGGATCATTTATCAACTCTCTGTGACAACACAGCCCCAAGTGCATAGTTATAGGCATTACACATGAGCTCAAAGGGAAGTTTCCAATCTGGTGACTGCATGATAGGAGAGGTCGTAAGCTTCTTCCTCAATTCCTCAAATGCCTCTTTGCAAGGCTGATCAATCATAAAGTCTACATCCTTTTAGAGAAGCTTGGACAATGGCAGTACAATCTTATTGAAATCCTGGATGAATCTCCTATAAAAACTTGCATGTCCAAGAAAAGAACGCACTTCCCGTGTAACACCCCAAAATTTAGGAAATTATAGACAATTACTGAGAGTAAAATGTTAATAAAAGGTAGTAGAAAAATTTAGGGAAAAATGACAAGAACGCCCCTGAACAATTTCATAAATGACGTTTATACCCCTAGGATGAAGGGTAAAATTACCAAAATGCCCCTAGGTCAAAACTGACCTAGGTGACTTTAGAAAATTATGGGAACCTGAGTATTGGATAAAATGTCTTTAGACAACAAATTATCAACATGATTGATGGCAGAAAATCCTAAATTGAGAATTCTAGGAATTTTGGAAGATATTCTGAAAAGAGCTCAATTTAGACAACCTCAAGTATCAGAAAATAATGAAAAGAGTATAAACATAATCTATGGAATTTTCTCTAAATTATGGGATGAATAGATTGCTTAAATAAGCTAGTTTAGTAATTTTAAGAATCCAAGGCAAATGGACCAATAGGAAGTTAGATAAAGAAGAAAGTTAATGGAATCCAAAAATATTACTCAAGTTTAAGCTAATTTCTAAATGATTTTAGAATTTTACTTCTAAGAAATCAAATGAAATTAAGGTTTTATAAATTATGGAAATAAGTTTATTTAATCTCAAAACATAGACTAAGAAAAATAAAGCATTAAATTCTTTAAATTATAGTTATCCTACATAAACAAGCTTAATTGAAATATATTTGCCTTCAAACACCAAATTCAGCCGTGAACTACCAAGAGAAATGTAGGAAGCCTTAGAAGAATGTGGAACAAGGACAATTGGATGGCTAGGAAACAAGGAACAAAGCTATTGGTCCAAATAGAAAGTAAACTAATCATTACTTTGGCTAATAAAACACTAAAAATCTATAACACCTAAAGCTTAAGAAAACTACACGGATTGCACTCCAATCTAGCTAGAATCCGTGCAAGCAAATCAGCCAAGGAAACATGTAGAGTCTTCATGAATAAGGCCACTTGGAAGCAAGTGATTACTTAGCCAATAAAAAGCCAACCAAGTGGAAAGTAAGGTAAGATTTTTAGCACAAAAATCTTGTTAAGGATGTGGACGGACCATAGGCCTTCAAAATCATTTTAAGAAGCAATTTATAAGAGAAAAGGACCGTGAGGTATGGCTGGTCCAAGGGGAATGAACGTGTGAAGCCTTGCCACTCTTAAAACCATTCCAAAATATTTCTAAAACAAAACAAGCCTAGCCGTGGAAACCACTCACTTGCATCCTATCTTCTTTTCATTTTAACCTTCTTTATCATACTTTGTACCAAGAACATCAAACCTTAGGAAACTCATGAAGAAGTAAGAATTGATAAACCAAGCTTTGAAGAAGAAGCAAGGAGGCAAAGGGTTGTCCAAACTTAAGGCAAATAAGGTATGGGGAGTTTATGATATTCAAAGCTTGAATAAGATTCTTATAAGGTATTTGAATGATGGGCTGAAATCTTTTTGTGTTTCTTTAAGTATCTATACCTAATTTGATAATAAATTTGGTTGGAAGCATGTTTTGTTCCTAAAAGTATGTTGATTTTATAGAAATGAAGTCTTGTACACAAGATGTTTGATGAAATGCCTCAAAGAGTAAAAGCTTTGTTAAATAAAATAATTATTAGAATAAGTGACTTGGTTTCAAATTAATAAATGATGTTTTGAATAAACTTAAATCTAAGCTTAGCATATGAATATTAAGTGACTGAAATTTGGTATATATCATGATTATTTTAAAAGAAAGCAATTGTTTAATGGAATATGTTCCTAAGCCTTGAAGTGGCCGAAATTTCCTAAGTTCCTTGAAGTGTATATATGTTGTTTTGATGCTAGAAATTGGAGGAGAACATGCTGATTTATTCTTAGAAATATGTGATTAAGGTATAAGTAGAATTCTTTGAATTCAAGGTTGCATATCACATGTTTGATAAATTGTCTCAATGAATGAATTAATGGAACACCAAGTGTTTGTTCAAATGTCACAATAAACTAGAATAGTATATAGACCTAACCTTAAGCAACCAAAAGAATAATTAGCTTGAATTAAATAAGTGGCTGTCCAAGATAATTAATTCTACTTTATGGTCATAGGTTACTTTTTTGTATTAGGTTACTGTAGGACATTTTACTAGGTTGCTGTAAATTGATTTAATGTTGCTGTATGTTGTTGCTTAATTTATTATGTTGCTGTTATGAGTGTAATTATAACTAAATGATGTTGTATGCTGTTACTGTATTTAATTAAGTTGAATGTTGCTGTTGCTGTATTTAATCAAGTTGTTGATGTAAGCTGTATGATTTATACTGTTATGTTGCTGTTGTATATGTTGCTGTATATTTTATTTAGTTGCTGTATATTTTAATTAATTAGTGCGGTATATTTTATTTGGTTGCTGTATATTTAATTAGGTTACTGTATTTAAGGTTGTTGTATAATATTAAGTTGCTGTATGCTATTGTATACTCTATGATACGGTATTTAATAGGTTGCTGTATGCTGTTATGTATTTTATGATGCTGTATTTAATTAGGTGGCTGTATATTATTTTATTTATGTTGCTGTATGATATTCTAACATTCACTTGATGTTGAGCTATGATAAAGATTCATAGTATATATATATATATATTCTTAAGATTAGTTCTTAAGAAAATTGTGGGCACTGATATTTGTGAGATTGATGGATGATTAAAAAAATGTTATAGTGCCAAGATGAGACTATGAGAAATAAATTGGAGATTTATGGTAAAGAAGAATAATTAAACCATTCATGCATTTTCATACGCATATGCCTGGCGGGGGTTAATCCGTGAAGTTGATGCCTTGCGGGGGTTAAACCGTGGAGTTGTGTGTCAGATAGTTAGAGGAACTGAGTATGAGCGTTCAGACAATGAGGAGTCTGAGCTGGGGGGTGCTTCGGCAGTGGGGAACTCACGCCACCCATGATGATCACATGTAGTGTGGGTGACTTTCCTGTGCACCACTGTGACACCCTGACTGATCATGCAAGTTCTGGACCAGTGATTGGGGCTATCTGACTGTGGCCACTGATGTTGATTTTATGATAAAGCTGAGATCTCAGTCGTGCATCATGTTAAAAGATGAGCATGCATTCCATGCACCACATGATGAGTATGTGAAATGATTATTAAGTGGTGAACTGAATATTTAATCTGTGTGCTGTGAAATATTTAATCTATGTGCTGTGAAATAATCTGTGAATTAATTGGTCTTTTATATATATCTTATTCAAACTTTGTTTGTCATAAACTTACCCGAGTTGTGTCTGTGGTTGACACCTGCGATGACCCCAATTCATTTGGGCGAGCAGAGGAACAGTAGTAGCTGAACATGGATGAGGGAATGAAGATGTGCATGGATGATTGGAAGATGTGATGTCGATGTTGTGATGCTTGTTATTTATGGTTTTCATGTATTTTGGACTGTCTGTATATTAATGGACTGTATCATGGACTGTACTTTTACTTATAAATGAACCATGGAGAGGAAAATCGTTTAAGCTATTTACATAAAATTAGCAAATAAGGCGAAAAGAATTTTCGTGAAAAATTTACAACTAAGATCATTTTAATACAAAGTGGACACGAGTTTTTAATTAATTAAAATCAATCAAGCACGAGAGAGTCAAGAGAGGCGTTATATCCCGCACAAAAGCGGGGTAAGTAAAGAAGTAATAACGTCAATCTTAGCTTTGTCGACCTCAAGACCTCTACTAGAGACTAAATGCCCTAAGACTATACCTTCATGTACCATAAAATGGAATTTCTCAAAGTTAAGAACAAGGTTAGTCCCAATACATCAATCAAGAACTCTAGAGAGACTATTCAAACATGCATCAAAAGAGGAACCATAAACAGTGAAATCATCCATAAACACCTCCATGCAACTCTCTAATAAATTAGAAAAGATACTCACCATGCACCTTTGGAAGGTAGCAGGTGCGTTGCATAGGCCAAAAGGCATCCTAGTGTAGGCACATGTGCCAAATAGACAGGTGAATGTGGTCTTATGTTGGTCCTCCGGTGCAATATGAATCTGCATGTCACTAGAAAAATCATCAAGAAAGCAATAATGTGATTTACCTGCCAACCTCTCCAAAACTTGGTCAATGAAGGGGAGAGGGAAATGGCCCTTGCAAGTTGTCTGGTTAAGTCTCCTATAGTCAATGCAAACTCGTCAACTATTGTCTACTCTAGTCAGAATCAACTCATTATCCTGATTTTGCACAACAGTGATACTCGACTTCTTAGGGACCACTTGGACATGTGAAACCCAAGTACTATCTGAAATGGGATAGATGATCCCTGCAGCTAGTAACTTTATCACTTCCTTCTTCACCACATCAAGAATAGTGGGATTCAGCCTCCTCTATGGCTGCCTCACCAGCCTAGAATCGTCCTCCAAGAGTATTCGATGCATGCAGATGGAAGGATTTATTCCAGGAAGGTCAGGAAGTGTCCATCCAATGGCCTTTTCGTGGCCTCTCAAAACATGCAGCAACTTCTCTTCATGCTCAAGTGACAGGCTGCTAGATATGATGATTGGAAGCTGCTGAGCATCATCTAAATATGTATATTTAAGGTGCTCAGGTAGTGACTTCAGCTCCAAAGAAGGTGGCTGAATGGTGGAAGGCAAGGAAAGGTTGTTGGCTGAGGGAAGGGAGATAGTAGAATCAGAACCTGTATCTGCAATACAATCAGAGTCAAGTGCGGAGGAAATCTTCGCACAAATACTGTACACAACAGCAGAATCATCACAGGTACAATTATAAGAACCAAGATCAAAATCAGAAAAATCAGAAAGTAAATCAGAAATATCTACACTATCTACTGCAACATCAATGATATCAAGAAGAAGGACATAATGCTCCTCTACAGGATGTCTCATGGCCTCAAAAATGTTAAATTGGACAACGTCATCACCAAACTCCATGGACAAAGTTCCTGCATACACATCAATTTTGGTTTTGGCTGTCATCAAGAATGGGCTCCCTAGGATTAATGTGGAACCATGGCTGGAAGACTCATTCTCCATATCCAATATGTAAAACTCTGCAGGAAAAATCAAATTATTAACTCGCACCAGCACATCTTCAATAAGTCCAAGTGGAAGCACAGCACTCCTGTTGGCTAAGTGAATGACAACACCAGTGGGTTTCAAATCACCAAGATGTAATGATCTGTAAACTGATGTGGGCATGATATTAATGGAGGCTCCAAGATCACACATGACATCTGCAAAAGTACAATCTCCAATGGTGCAAGGGAAAGTGAAAGTGCCAGGATCCTTGCACTTCTGGGGCAAGGTGGATAGTGGAATGACATCAACAGTTTTGCCCTGTATAAGTGCAGATATATTTCTGCCCATCTTCACTTGCTCATTTCCTTTCAGCTTCCTCTTGTAGGTGCACAAATCCTTTAAGAACTTTGCATATTTTGGAATCTGTTTGATGGCATCCAAGAGGGGAATGTTGACTTCTACCCTCCTGAAAGTCTCAAGTAGATCAGAATCAAACTCCACTTTCTTTGTAGAAATGGATCTAGAAGGAAAAGGTAGAGAAATATGTGTTGGTGCAGAATCTGTTTTGGCACCATCATCAATTTTAGCACCAGCATTTGGAAGCTCCTTGCCACTCCTCAAGGTAATAGACTCACATTCTTTGGATTAATAACTGGTTGTGCTGGAATGTTGACAGAACCTTGTTGCTGCATCTGCTTGACAGTTGTAGCTAACTGTCCAATCTGAGTCTGCAGGTCTTGGATGGTGGCACTGACATTGTGTTGAAACTGAATGTTGGTGGTTGCCATTTGCTTCATCAAGTCCTCCAAAGAAGGTCCAGAACTGGTTTGCACAGGTTGTGCAGGTGGAGGCTGTTGGAACTTTGCCTGTTGTTTGAATGAGGAGCTTGGTATTTGCTAGTGGAGGGTTGATATTGCTACTGTTGAGGTTTGAATGGCTGATGTTGTTATGTCTACTGTGGAGGTTGTGGACCAGGACCATACCTCAAATTCGGGTGATCTCTCTAACCAGGATTATAAGTGTTGGAGTAAGGATTATACTATTGTTAAGGTCTGAATGGCTGTTCAGGTTGTATGGCAGAAACGTCAGCAGCTTGTTCTATTTCTTGGAGAGTGGGACATGCATCTGTTGGATGATCAGGTGCACAACAAATACCACACAACCTTGGTTGATTGGCTGCCATCACGTTCTACTGTTGACCAATAGCAAGTTGTCTCACAAGGGATGTCAACTTTGTCAGCTTGTTCTCCAACCTCTAGTTATCAGCAACCATAGAAACAGAAACTTCATTTGCAGCAGCCTTGCTTGTTGCAGTACCTCTAGTACCAAATTGCTGATAGTTGGATGCCATGTTAGAGATCAACTGTCTTGCAGCAACAAAAGTCTTGTCCATCAAAGCACCTCCACTAGCTGCATCTATCATACTCCTGTCCATCAACATCAAACCTTCATAAAAATACTAGATCAATAATTGCTCACTGATTTGATGGTGAGGACATGTAGCACACAACTTGTTGAATCTCTCCTAGTACTCATACAATGTCTCTCCAGGTAGCTGCCTTATACCACAAATTTCTTTCCGGATGGAAGCTGTTCTAGATGCAGGGAAGAATTTCTCCAAGAATCTTCTCTTCTTATCTATCCAGGTGTTGATAGGATCTGGTTGAAGATACAACCAGTCCTTAACCACACCATCCAGTGAGAATGGAAATGCCTTCATATTGACATAATCCTCATGAATGTTATGTGGTCGCATGGTGAAACACACTACATGAAACTCCTTAAGATGCTTGTGTGGATCTTCACCTGCAAGACCATGAAACTTTGGAAGCAAATGGATCAGTCCAGATTTTAGCTCATAACTAACCTCAGTCTCAGGA
This sequence comes from Glycine latifolia, assembly GCA_013407115.1. Taxonomy (NCBI): domain Eukaryota; kingdom Viridiplantae; phylum Streptophyta; class Magnoliopsida; order Fabales; family Fabaceae; genus Glycine; species Glycine latifolia. Next base: position 251,240 of record QARZ01041114.1, on the reverse strand, counting down.
TATTGAATACCCCAAGGTTGGTAAACAACATCAGGTGTAGCCAATTCCTTAAGAGTTAGGTTGTTATCAGCCATTGTATCAACAAAAATTTTAGAATCAAGATGTGCAGAATTGGAAATAGACTCAGAAACAGAAGACTCGGAAAACACTACACTACTATCTAGAACTACACTATCAAATTCACGTAGACTAATATTATTTCTGCTTAATCTGTGAAATGTCCTCTCTATCTCAGGATCATATGAATGCAAGTCACTTGATGCGGACCTAGTCATGCACAGTTCAACTCATAAGGAACAAAAACACAGAAATCACAGAAATGGCAGACAGCTACTCTACCAGGACAGGACACTATTCACAATATCTACTGAAATGAAACAGACAATGGAAAAATGCCCTAAACAATTTTAGAAAAAATTAAAAACACCACAGTAAATATCTATAAATCATGCTTGATTTTTGTAATTTTTTTGGTGATTTTTAAAAATCATGAAAACACAAAGTAAATTCAAAAGTGCTCTAGATCATCGAATTTGGCAATTTGGACCCCGCTGACCATGTTCGTCCCTTACAAGGTCAAAATGATGTATTAATTTTCTTCATATTCTGGGAAAATTTCAACCCATTCCGAGATAGTTTGCTGTGAAATTACTAGAATGCCCCTACATTAATTGTTGAAACTCCTACTTAGAGGTCAAATTTGCCAATTTTAACCCACACCAAACCCCTTAAGGGGTTAATTTTGCTTAGAATGGGGGATAAACTTTGGACACAAAGTTTCATAGCAAAACTCCACAGGACTGAAAAATTCTGGACAGCAAATTGCGCAACAAACACAACTACACTACACAAATTCCCTCCCAACTACTCATTTGTTTTTCCCCTGTTTTGCTCTATTTTTTCGTTATTTTTGCACCAACACCTCACATACACTTCATAACAACCAATAGAAACAAGGAAAATATGTAACAAAATGCAATTGTGTAATAGGATGTAAATATGCAGTGAATGTAAATATATATTTTTTTTATATTTTACTAATGCTATTATCTAATATGCAGTGAATTAAATTTAGCACACAATGAACCGTGTCCCCGGCAACAGTGCCAGTTTTGATAACTGATGTCGTATTGCTTCAAAATAATTAAACTATGCTAATTCTGTAGCACAGGATTAACCTAGGTCGACTCAGAGATACAATCAATATGGTTCCAACTTCAATTCACTAGTAAATAATAGGGGGATTTTTATCAAACAATTTGCATGCGTGAATAAAAATTGCAGAGAAAAGTAGCAAAATAACAACTAACAGAATTGATAAAAGGTATTCTAAAATAGATTAAAAGCATCAATCCAATTCACCAAACCAAGCAATACGAATTATCATAGTTCTCAGATAATGGTTTTGCAGTGACAGTTCATTTAATTTCATTAGACGCAGTTCAATCGAATTAACCCATAAATTAATTGAAACCACAAACCTAATTGAAATATCATCCAAATAATCTGTGATTAAAATTCGAAATTAGGAAATGAATCCATAACCTAATCCGCTATCAATCCTAAACACATTCATAATCATGAAAATCGAATAGAGGATTGAAGAAGAAAGTGAACATTCACACAGAATTTGAAATACCAAACCAGAACTCAAATTCTTCTTGCTTGGGCTTGGATCCTTGGATTGATTGATTGTTTAGCCTTCGATGATCATCATCAATGAAAGCCCCATGAAATTAATGCAAGAAAATGGAAGAACAGAAATGAAAATGAAGAACAGTGAAGAACAGTTGAGAGAAAATAAGAGAAAGAGTTTTAATTCTAAAAACTTCTAAAAGTCTCTACAAAATGTGTTTGTGCTAAAATGAAGTGTGTCCATCCAAATAACTAAAATCACTTAAATATAGTGACTGAATCAGTAGGAAAGGATGGGCCACAATGAAGCCCAACTAATCTAACTAATTACTAATTACACCAATTTCGCAGCCCAAAATTCAAGTGCAGTGGTTCTGACTTCCAAGCCTAAAATGACCCTCACAATGACAAAATTGGCCTTGGCTTATCTCTGACAAAATTGTAGATCTTTTCCTTATCTTTCCAGGGACTACTTATATGCATCATTTGGAGTTCTGTAGAGCTCTCTAGATCCTGCGCAAGGAAGATAGGTCAAGTAAGCAAAAACTCCGAAAATAAGCAACAATTATCAATTAAGCCCACTTGTTTGCCTAAGGCAAAAACTGAATTAGAATGGGAAAATAAAAATCCAAGAGAATTCAAATAAGCTGAGAAGAATAGAAAAATATTAAACTAAAAATACTCAATCAGTCTCCCACTCGAGGATGGCTTCCACCTTAGAAGGATCTACAGCTATACCACCTTGGGATATCACGTGCCCCAGGAAACTTACCCTCTTTAACCAAAACTCACACTTAGACAACTTAGCATACAATTGTCTATCACTAGGGGTCTACAACACAATTCTCAAGTTCTCTTCGTGCTTCTCTCTGGTCTTAGAATATACCAGGATGTCATCTATGAAGAATACTACAAAGCTATCGAGGTATGGGCGAAAAACCCTATTCATGTAGTCCATGAACACACCAGGAGCATTAGTCACCAAAAGGCATAACCAAGTACTCATAATGACCATAGCGGGTTCTAAAAGTGGTCTTGGGGATATCCTCGGACTTTACTCGGATCTGATGGTAACCCGACCTAAGATCTATCTTACTAAACACACAAGCCCCTACCGGCTAGTCCATAAGATCGTCTATCCTAGGAAAATGATACTTATTCTTAATCGTCACATTATTCAGTTGGCGGTAATCTACACACAACCTCATAGTCTCGTCCTTCTTCTTCACTAACAACACGGGTGCTCCCCATGGAGATACACTAGGCCGCACAAACTACTTATCCAACAATTCTTCCAACAATTTCTTAAGCTCAGCTAGCTCTAAGGGAGACATCCTATAGGGGGCTATAGATATAGGTCCAGCTCCGAGCACCAAATCTATAGAAAACTCTACCTCTCTCTATAGAAAACACTCCCGGGAACTCTCTCACAACAGGGATGTCGGCTAGAGAAACCTCGGTCTTCACCTCCGGATTCGATAAGATCATGTATACTTGAGCATTTTCTTTCAAAGATGACATAACCCAGTTGGCCGAGATGAACATCCCTTTTTCTCTCACATCCGAGTTGCCAAACATGACCGTTTTGTCATAACAATTCAACAAAACCTGGTTAGAAGATAACCAGTCCATACCCAAAATAACGTTGATCTGACTAAGAGGCAAACAAACCAGATTAACTTGGAATTTCCTACCAGAAATTTCTACAAGGCAATCTAAACGTACCTCGGAAGTCAACACAGACCCACTAGCCAGGGTCTCAACCACAAGCTCATTATTTAAAGAAGACACAGAAAGTTTAAGTGGTTCTAAACACAATCAGGATATGAAAGAATGGGTCGCACCGAAATCAAAAAGCACGAGTAAAGGAATTTCGTTTATAAAACATTTACCTTGGATTAGGTCTCGGGAATTCGAGGCTTCGGCACCACTAAGAGTGAAGACTCTTCCCGTGGTCCTTGGCTGTCTGGGTTGGTTCTTTTGGCCTCCACCATTCCGCTCTCTCTTGGGGTGTGCATAATGCCTTTGGAGGTGACTCTTCTCCTTACAGTTATAACAAGTCGGACCTCTTTGCCCGCATTCAGAAGCGATATGCCCGATCTTACCACACTTGAAGCACGTGTTCCAGGTTGGAAAGGTAGTGGGTCTACTACTACTACCACTCAGGAATCCCGTAGTAGTAGCCCTTTGATGGTTGAGGCGTTGATCATGTGGCTTGGGAAGGATGGTGTAAGGCTTCCGCGGTTTTGATGCCCGGTCTTCTTGTCCTTTACAGAACCCGTATTCTGGTAGTAGGCCACCCTGTCTCTGGATTCCTCGTCCCATATCCTACACATGTTGACCAAGGCGGGGAATTGTCGGACTCCTTGGTAGTTTACGGCCTGCTTCACCTCGGGTTGCAAGCCATTCAAAAACTTCACGCACTTAGAGCTTTCACCATCCCGTCCCTGGTAGTGAGGGAAGTACCTTACCAACTCCTCGAACTTAGCCGCATATTCAACTATAGTCTGGTTCCCTTGTTTAAGCTCAAGGAACTCCATCTCTTTCTTGTTCCTCACATCCTTCAGGAAGTACTTCTCCAGGAATTCCTCCTTGAAGGTCTCCCACGTTACTACCCGACCTTCCGCCTCCATGCATTGGCGGGTGTTGTCCCACCAATACTCGGCTTCCTCTACCAGGGTATAAGTGCTGAAGGCGACCTTCTGCTCCTCGGGGCATGCCATAACCCGGAAGATCTTCTCAATCTCCCGAATCCAGGTTTGGGCGTCATCCGGGTTGTACCCTTCATGGAATGAAGGTGGATTGTTGCGTTGAAAGTGGTCCAATCCCTGGTATTCCACGGCTCCTAGGGCTTCTCCCCTATGTTGATTCCCCAACGCCTGGGCTAAGGCTTGGAGAGCATCAGCTATCGCGTGATCGTTCCTACCAGCCATCACTTACTGCACACAACAAAAAGTGGAACCTGGAAGGAATACACACAAACAAACACCAAAACACACCATACCGACCCTCTACTATTTTTATTCCAGACTGCTTGCCATAATGTTCCCTTGTATTGTCCCGGATTATACAGATGGCCAGTCTGATAATCCCCAACAAAGCATAGAAACTTATAGTATAGTAGACGTAAGAAATACAACTATACTATCACTACACCAAAACAACACCCTATACAAGCCCAAACACAATCCAGCACAGCACAGCTGGTCACTTCAACAATCAGACACTCAAAGATCAACACAATCATGCACAGAGAAACATAGCAAGCTCACAACTCACTGGCCGGAAGGTCCGACCTGCACTGATACCCCTAATGTAATGACCCGCCACGTTGCTATTGTATCACTAATTCTTAAGGATGATATTAACATAATTTAAATGAAAACACCTTTAATTTGGTTGTGAAAACACTGGAAAATTTTTCGCAAGCTTATAATGACCATCACCATAAAGTAAACACGTAAGGAATGCATATGAGATATCTCAAGTACACACATATATATATATACCAGTTATGTAAAGATTTTTCTATTCTTGAAACAGGTATTATGGTAGCATTTTCTAAGGCTTCTATTAATTCTTCATTTTTTGTATTTTGAGGAGTTCTTAAAGCTATCTGCTTATCTTTGTTACTTCTTCCTATTTCACTTAAAGTTTTTAATATACTAGGTATTCTATTTCTTGTTTGAGTTGCTGTTACGGGACCACCTCTCTCCATGTCTAAGCTAAACCAACGATCTTACTCGCTCTCGGCTGCCGGGACAACCTAGACTCAAGGGCTGACCAACATATACACACCTTTCAGTGCTACACCCAACTCTCTCAAGAAGGAGAATAACAGTATAGTTGAAACTTTTTATGAAATATTAGAAGAACAAAAATTCACAGACTTTTTATGAACTACTAATCAGTGGCTCTGATACCACTAATCAAGAAAAGTGAAGTATATAAAAAAACATAGTATTTTCTCTAATAATAAAGATGAAATACATGTAATGGAATATAGTTATCCAGGAACAGATGTTAATAAAATCATAAGTATATTAGAACAAGATTTATTAGATACTCATATGAGTAAAGGGTTTAACTTTATTCATATTGGGCTAATACAAGTAGCCGCCAAACCTAATTTCAGATTAGGAGTGAATAGTCCTATATTAATGTTATTAAGAGATACCAGATTAAAAAGTTTTAAAGACTCAGTAATAGCAATATTAGAAAGTAATTTACATGATGGTCCAACATTTTTTAATTGTTATCCTAATTTGGCAATGAATATGCGTAATGAATATACAGCAAAAGCTTTAAAATTACATATAAGAATGCCTGATGATATATTTATAGAAGATTGTAGTCCCATAGAAATAATATTTAGAGTATATTATAAAGTAACTAGAATAGATTATAATTTTAGAGCATTAAGAGAGTCTAAAAAAGATGCTACTATATTAGTAGAAGCAAATTTAAAGAAATCATCAATACAAGTTCCTCGTAGGTTAGAACATGAAGAAGTTATGCAGAATATCCCTGAAGAATGGAAAATAGAAGAAGTTATAGAACCCCCTAAGATTTATAATACAAATATGAGAGAAATAATACAAGAAGGAATAGACATAAGATTAAAAATGAATAGGTCTCAATCAATGAGAATAAATAAGCCTCATATGATTTATAAAGGACAGTCATCAAGACATTCTATTAGTGGATCAACCATAGATTTAGATTTAACTGGTTTAGATAATAGTAATCCTAAGGTATCTATTCCAATATATCAAGATAATATTGATAATAGTTTATCCCCTAGATATTCTCCAACTAGATCTCAAGTATTAAATGTAATTGATAGAGAATTAAACCCTTTCAAGATTGATAAAGAATGGATTAAGCAAGATTTTATGGCAGATTATAATACAGAAAATAGAAAATGGTTTTTTGATAACTATGATAATAAGGAAAGAGAAAAAATTAGAGAATATTATTATAATTATTTAGAAGGAAAAGAGATTAATATTTATTTCTTTGATTGGTTTAATACAACTAAAAAAGAAATAAATCCAATAATTAAAAATACCAATACTTGGAAAACAACAGAAGATAAAATCATAGAAGCAGAGTATCCTCCAACTAAAGGTGTAAAAATTAATGTTGCTAATTTAGAAATAGAAGCTTCCCCTTTTAAAGATGTAATAGAAGAAAATAGAAATATAGAAGTAAAAGATATTAGGAAAATACATCATCAGTTAAATTATTCAAATATCATGCTAAATACCATGTCTTCTCATTTAACTAGATTAGAAAATAATTCCCTAGAAGCTAGTAGCAGTAATAATTCTAAAGGAAATTTATTGAAAGTCATAGATAAACCTATATATAAGATAATGAATGTTCCCCAAAAAGACTTAGAATGTATTAAGTTAGGAAACCAAACTGATAACAAGATTGAAGAAATTAGGAAAAATTTAGAAAAATTAAGTATAGGTAAATTTACTATAAATACATTACAGGAAGATAAATTAGAAGTAAATAAACTTAGAGGAAATTATTATCCTAAAATGAGAAATTATTATTCAAGACCTTCCCCTGCAGATGTGCAATTTGAAGAAAGAGGAGATTTAAGACAAAATGTATTTAATGGAACAGAAATAGCAGAATGGAATGTAGATGGTATGAGTGAACAACAGATATTAGACTTAACTTGCCAAATGACCATGGCAGCAACAACATATAAAACTAAAGGAATTTCAGATAAAAACACTGCGATGGCAATAATTCAAGGATTTACTGGTCAGTTAAAAGGATGGTGGGATAATTTATGTACTGATGAAGAAAGACATATTATATTAAATAGTATAAAACAAGAAACTCAAGAACAAGATGCTGTAGCTACCCTTATATTCTCTATAATACAGAATTTTATAGGAGATCCAAATATTTTTAAAGAAAGAATAAGTATTCAGTTAATGAATTTAAGATGTCCTAGTATGACTGATTATAGATGGTATAAAGATGTATTCTTCTCTAAGGTTACCTTAAGAGAAGATGGATATGCAGGATATTGGAAAGAAAGATTTATAAGTGGATTACCTAAACTCTTAGCAGAAAAAACTAGGATGAATTTAGAGAGACATTTTCAATCACCAGTTCCCTATGAAAGATTAACATATGGACAAATTCATAATGTAATAATAGAAACAGGAATACAAATATGTATTGATTTTAAATTACAAAATAAAATGAGAAAAGATAGTTTGAATAATAGAAAAGAATTAGAAACCTTCTGTCATCAATATGGGGTAGAAATGGTTAAAGCTCCTAGTCATGAAAATAAAAGGAGATATAGGAAATCTTATAAAAATCCTAAATATCATAAAAATAAAAGACACTATGACCATAAAATTAATAAATATGAAAATTATAAAAACCCATATAAAAAGAATAAACAAGCTTATAAGAAATCATACTATCCTAAAAAGAAGAAAAATCAATGTTGGAAATGTGGAAAAATAGGTCATTATGCTAATAAATGTACAACTCAACAGAAATTTAATTCTTTAGAAATAGATGAAAACTTAAAACAACAATTAATGAAAATAGTTATAAATTCAGAACCAGAGGATGATGAATCTTCTTATAATAGTATTTCTGAAGAAGAAGAAGAAAACGACGTTATATATCAATTAGATAATGAAACTAGTAGTAACAGTAATTACTCAAGTAATGAAGAGATAGGTGTTTGTTTAGGCCCAGAATTATGTACCTGTAATAATTGTAAAAGTATTAATATGCTAACCAGAGATCAGAGTGAAACTTTAATTAACATAATAGGAAAACTAGAAGATTCACCTATAAGAGATGAATTTATAAATCAACTCAATGAATTAATAAGTAAAGACCAGTCTACTAGACAAGAAGTAAAAACAATAGATATGAAAGAAATTTACAGTAGATTTACACCAAGTAAAAATATTACTTTAAAAGACTTACAAGAAGAAATAAAATTGTTAAAACAAGAAATCACACAATTAAAACATAATGATATTTCTTTAGAATATAGAATTCTTGAATTAGAAGGAAGAGAAAGGATAAGAGCTCAGGAAACCACTCCTAGCACATCCTTTCCTATACAAGATAATGAAAATAATGAAGAAAACTTTATTAATCTGTTAACCTTAATAATAACTCATAAATGGCACTGTGAAATAACTTTGATAGTTAAAAAAGAACAGTTTAAATTAATAGCTTTAATAGATTCAGGAGCAGATGTAAATTGTATACAAGAAGGTTTAATACCTACTAAGTATTATGAATCTGTAGAAAATATATCTAGTGCTAATGGAAGTAAGATGAATATTAAATATAAATTATCAGATACAAAGATATGTAAAAATGGAATATGTTATAATACCTCATTTGTATTAGTAAAAAATATGCATCATGAAGTTATTTTAGGAACCCTTTTCTTAGCATTATTATATCCTTTTCAGGTAACTGAAAAAGGATTGACAACTGAAGTAATAGGAAGAACAATAATGTTTGAATTTATAAATCCTCCTAAAACAAGAGAATTAAATATAGTTAAAAG
>QARZ01041114.1:207054-223989 GCA_013407115.1 Glycine latifolia | reverse complement strand
ACACACACACACACACACACACACACACACACACACACACACACACACATATATATATATATATAATTCATACAATATCAATTTCATGGCATAACAAGCCATCACCCACTCGGGTGGTGAAACAAGAGCAAGGGAACATCCCCAAGAACGATGAGCTTACCTGACAAAGCTGTGCTCTGCAGCTCCACTCCTTGAGCGATGGCCTGCGTCACTGCCACCCGCGGTGTCAAACCCTAACAAGGCATACAACGCATATCACAGACCATTCATCATACAAACATGCACAAGCTCAACAAGCAGTCCTCAACTGCCACAAAGAAAGGAACCTCAGTCCTTTCCATGACCTCTAAGTCATCTAACTTAAGGTTCATCAAGCTCATCCATCACAAGCCATTCCATAGACCCTCAGTGGTCTATTTTAGCTTAACCATGGCATCAGAGTTCCCACAGACTCAATACAAGCCATCCACAATGAGCTCAAAGCTCACACAACCCAACAACTCAGGGGTTTCCATAGGGCTTGAACGGTCTATATCACAAGACACCGTTCCATTGGCCTCTCAGGCACATCAAGCCCATCAACAAGGCTCTTACATGTCTCAATATCAAGTGACTCAGTCCAAGTCACACATGCACAACCTAGAGCCAAAACCAACATTCACCAAAACACAAACCAAGAGTTAATCCTTCATCCTCTCATCATTCTAAACATATCTCTCTAAAGGACCCAGAGCTAATTCTAGCTCTATCACAAGTGGGTCACTATTCACCCAAAACCCCAACTCTTAAATCAACCAAGGAATCTCGAGTTTCTTACCTCAATGGCGATAAAGAAAGCCTTTGGAACACTCCCCCAAGCCTTGGTGTCCGTGGTTCGTCGCTGTTCCTCGCCAAACTCAAGTTCCAAGGATTTCCCTTGAGAAAGGAATTCTCAGCTTAAAGGGGTTTTCAAGGGATTTAAGGGAAGGATTCAAGTTCACCAAGTGTTTTCCAACAAGAATGGTGTTTAAGGGACTTGTTTTGGTGAACTATGGTGAAGAAATGAAGCTTGGAGCTTCAATAATGGAGGAAAATAGCTTAGAGGAAGAAGAAGAAGCGTTTTTAACCAGAAAATCGCGAAAATGGCCTTTTATAGGCCCCCCAGGGCGAGTCCCACGCTACCAGCGTGGCCCCCACGCTACCGGTGTGGAATTCCAGTGGAAAATGGCTTTCTGGGGCACTTCCCACGCTACCAGCGTGGCTCCCACGCTATCGGCGTGGCATTCCAGTGGAAAATGACTTTCTGGAGCACTTCCCACGCTACTGGCGTGGCTCCTCCAACTCGAATTCTGTCGCTAAATCTGTTGCGAATTCCGTCGCAAAATCCGTCGCTAACGCTTTTTCTAACGGAATATAAAAAAATTTAAACTTTTCTTTCTTTTTCTTTTATTTATTTAAACCTAGGTTATTATATCAACCATGTTACCTAAAGAGGTTATCAAACATAATAAACTCCCCTTACCTAACCAGGAGTTCGTTCACGAGCTTCACGACAGTTTGTCCTAAGCTTCTGTTCTGGCCACGAGGTCCTTCTCGTCGTTGGGATTTCGTGGCAGTGACGGTGAGTTGGAGGTGACACAGAAGGGCTGAGAGAGAAAGGTTTCTGGGTGTGAGTGAGCTTGGGGAAGAAGGAGAGAAAACACAAAGGGGAAGAATGGAAGAAAACACGCTTCCACTACACGCTCATGTGCTTAAGTACTCAGTTGACACGGCAGGTCGCCTTTCGTGCAAACGCAGTAAGTGCAAGTCAACAAGGGCAGCTATCAACCATTAACATGCATACCAAGGCAAGGGCACTCAAACAACAATTATCATATAAACATATAATAAAGCATGTAATTAATTACCATAACACACACATAAACGCCCAACTTAGCAACTTAAAAAAAATCTGAGGTGTTACAGTGAACACACACCAAGATGCTTGAATGCGGTGGTAATCAAACATTAAATTACATGCTTAAATGTAGTAACCAATCTTTGAAGAAAATATGAAAACTCTTTAAATTTTAACAATCAAATTATTGTGTAAATAGATACTAATATCTCTACACCGTCTAACAACATGAAAACGTTATTATTATTTTATTTAAGTTGTTCACATGATTTAGAATTGTCTCATGTAAACAACGATGATGTGGTTTCACCAACTAATGATTATGAGCAAGTGGTGGAAGATGAAGAGGAAATTGATGTAGACCAAATTGAGGTGAAGGGTAACATTTAGTTGAATCATGTTGGAATGAGATGGATCTAAAGGCTCTGCATGTATTAGATTATACCGTTGAGGATGACTTAAAGAATTAATTACTACTACCTATATCAACAAAACACATCAACTTTTTTGTAGTCTATCACTTAAGAACTCTATAATTAAACGTATTTAGCTTGAAGTAGTTATGAAATGAGTGATCTTTTGGAAAGTTTATTTGGAAATGTGCGAGTGAGGACAAATGACGCTGAAAAGTCTCGTTTTGATTTGTGGGGACAATAATTGATATTGGAAGTAGCCAAAACAAATTGTCAAGGTTTCAAAAATGACTACTTACAAAGGATTCCAACCAACAAGAAAGTTAAATAAAATGTACGTGTAAAGGGTCGTAGGGTTTGAATTGTCGAGATATCAATCTAGAACATTAGATGGAGCATAATGTATTTATTAATTGATGAAGTAAAATAAAAATGCTAAAAATATATACTTATTAATTGATAAAAAACAACTTTCAATTTGATTATTATTTTTTTAAAATTAATTATTCTTTTATTATAATAATAATTTTGTGTTCTACTGATTTATTTATTTATAAGTATATAGCTGCATCATACACAACAATTTTCTTAACCTAATTATATAATAAAATATTATTCTCCTATTTTGTTTTATTTTATACGTCCAATATAAATTAGTGATTTATAAATTTAAAACTAAATAATAATTAGCATAAAATGTTGGATGTATAAGATAAAAATACATAACTAATACTCCATCATTTAGTTTTAAATTTATAAATCATTCATTTCTATCTCGTGTGGATGTCCAGTTCTGAGAAATGTATTTTGAAAGCTTTGATAGGTAAGCGTAAGTTGTTATCTAAATAAATCATTTTTATTTCTTAAAAATAGTTTTAAATGAAAATATAAAATAACTTAAACATTTTATTATATATAATAAATTATTAAATTTTTTTACTTGATAATTTGAAAATAATGAAACAAACTTTTATTGAAACAAGTAATTTTTAACATTTTTCAAAATTAATACATTTAGAAATTTATAGAGTAGATTAATTTGATAAAAATATTATTTGACAAAACTATACTTTTAATTAAACAAAATGACTAATTTTAAATTAATTTTTTTATTAGACAACTTTCAGATTAAAAAAAAGTTGTATTATCAATTTATACTTTTTTTTAAATTGAAAGAAGTTTTTAATCTAAAGTTTTTAAAAAATGAAAATTAGCAATCAACTTTTTTTTAGACTCTTATTTTTAACTTTAACTTAAGAATTAACTTCAGTTGAAAAAAGTGGACCAAATAGACTCTTAGAATTATGTAAATAATATATAATTACAAAAGATAATATCTAATTACATAAGGCATTATTTCTAGTGGTTTAGATTTATAAAAAAAGTAGTATTATCTATTTATTTTTTTTGGACAAAGTGGTATTATCTAGTTATGAACTATAAAAGGACATACTTAAACTTTTATTCCCCTTAAATAAAGATCTTGAAATTTTGTTATATAAATCTGAATTTACTTTAAGCAATTTGATTTTCTTACAATTAAATTAATCAATAACTAGTAACATTCTTCGAAGGAGATTAGACATTAAGAAACGGATACTATACTCAAATTGAAAAATCTGAAATTAGATAGAGACCAGCAACTTATTTAATTCTATTGTCTTTGTCCTACTTATAATGAAGGGTTCGATTGCAGTTCCTTTGTTGTCTCGTCAGTAGTGGAAGTTGTGAAGAACGTTGAAGGGGAAGGAGGAATAGCTAGCGAGCGAGCAATGTACAAAACGAAGGTGCAGGAATTGTGTCAGAGAAGGTCATGGACCTTACCTACCTACGAAACCAGCAGAGAAGGCCCCGATCACAACCCTCGCTTCACTTCCACCGTTAATGTTAACGGCGTCTCCTTCCACACCCCTTCTCCCACCCGCACCGCCAAACAGGCCCAAAACGACGCCGCCATGCTCGCCTTCCTCCATTTCTCCCCGCCCTCATCGTCCCCGTCATGTCCCTCTTTTCCTCAACACTCTCTCTCCATTTCGGCTCTTTCTTCTTTTCCTCAGCCATCTCTTTGCGCCTCATCTTCTGGTACCCCTTTTCCACGTGGTCTTAGTGTGTGTTTGATAAGCTTTCACATAATTGACTTGATTTTGATTAAAATTGATTTTGAAGTGATGTGGTTTATGTTTAGATATATAACTCGGTATAAATTTTTTATACCAACGCGAAGTTGTTCGACTCAGAATTAATTTCTCAACATGAAACCAACCAAGCACGTGAAAATCAAATCACGTTAGTTGGTATTTAAAAGTGATAATCACGCACATTATATTTGTAGCACGTGTTGTTATTTGTTCATTTGCCCTTTTAATTTGATGATGCTCCTATGTGTGGATTTGCCATGACTTTGGCTTGCTTTACTGAATAAAAAATAAACCTTTCTTATTCGTCCCTTGTGCTGAGGGAAGCTCATGAAAATGCTTTCTATTTCACATTTCATTTTTAATCGTAAAAATCTAAAACGACATGCTGCTTTTTTTCCCTTCTTTTTTCCTGAAACAATTGAAATAAGTACGGGAAACAAAAAAATAAAAATTCTGAACCCCCCTAATGTTTATTAGTTTTCCTTTAGTGTGGTTATTTGGTTGCTTTTCAGGATTTGGAGTTAACTGCGTGGATATGCAGTTATAATTGCCATGTTGTTGAGAAGTTTGTTTTGCGATTATTTTATTTGATTTTGTGAAGGAGAATCTTTGAATTGTAAGCTGCTATTAACTTTTTTTTTAAAACTGTTGGGACTTGGGACTACAATCAATATTCTTGATTTTTGTTAGACTATCTTCCAAATTTCAGTATTTACAAAAGATTCATGTTAACTTGCATTGGACCTACAGGTTCACCTGATCCCAGCTCTGTTGATGATGATATACTTCTCACAAATGGAGTGTTGCAACCTAAATTAGAAGAAGTGTGCCAAACATCTCAAATCAGTGGCCCTGTAATAGCTGTTAGAGATACGATAACAGCAGAAGATCAAAAAAGTGATTGATTTCTCTTTATCTTTTCTTTTGTTTGATTAAATTGATATTTAATGGTTTAATATGCTTGTGTTATTTTTAGTTGAGTGGGTGCAGGAGAGACTGTATTAATTTTATTATGATTTTTGTGATCTAAAATCAGATGCAATTTTTCCTCTTACTACTAGGCAGTGTTCTTTCTGCAATTTCAGTTTTCATTTGAATTATAGGAAAGATAATAGTGGCATTTGTAATACTCCCTAGCATAACACCTAGGTTCCGCTGTCATTTCTCTGCCATCAGAACTTTCTGCCTCCATCCCCCAGTGATTGTTGCAGCCAACAGACTGATATGTAAATACAAATAGGAAAAGAATGTTAGTTAGTTACTTGGTCAGCTACTGCTAGTGCATAGCTGTTGGGTAGCTGCCTATATATAAGGTCGGGCTGTTGTATTTTAGACATACTGAATGTAGATTGAGGCTGGAACAATAATAACAGAAGTGCAGTACACAGTTTCTATGATCTCTCGGTTTCTCTCCTCTTTCTCTCTATCCTCTCTATTTTGTTCTTCTTCCCTTTTTCCTTATTTCTTTATGTCTTTCTGTTTATTTCTCTTCCCCCCTAAATTCTATATCACAGACACTATGCAATGCAGGGGCATTAGAAACTAAAAGACCTGTTTTTGTTTTCTAAGTTTTTTGACCCTGAATACATAAAATTTTAGGGCACGGTAGACATGGTACATATCTGTGTGTGTAAAATTGAAAATTTAAGGAAAAGGATTCGTGATTCGTAATATGGTATGTATTATATGCTACTAGATTTATAATATATAAATTTCATGTGTGCAAACACTTGGTATTTTGTAAACTCCTCCACAAAAATGTTGCACCCTACTTGTCATATAGAACTGGCCATATACAAGAACAATCCAAAAATTTGTTTTCATATTAAATGGATGTGTTCATGTGTTTTTTTAATTGGACGTGTAGTGATGCATTTTGGACATGTCTAAAATCATAACATATGTGATTCTTATCCCACTTGGTTAGGTTGATAATATAATATAGCATATTTGATCTTTTTGTTTCGTCCTCTCTCTCATGACATTATTTTATTTTATGATAATGAATCACATAGGGGTAGTATTGTAACATTTTTACATTCAATTTTGTCATAGATATGTTACATTTGTACAAGAACCAGCTGCAAAGCTATGTTCAAAAGAAAAATCTAAGTCTTCCAGTATATTCTTCTGAGTGGGAGGGTCCTCCTCATGCTATGCGTTTCAAGTGCAAAGTCATTGTTGATGGACATACCTATGAAAGTGACAAGTTCTATTCTACATTGAAGGATGCTGAACATGCAGCAGCTGAAGTTGCTTTAATATCATTATCACCAGGCGGAGTTCAAGAGGCTAGTCTTAGTCACTTGTAGTTAATTAAATAACTTATTCTTTAATCATTAACTTCTTAAATGCTTTCTTCTGGTGCTTCTTATATCCATATGATTTTCTAAAAAAATCAGGGTCATGTTGGATTATACAAAAATCTTTTACAAGAATTGGCTCAAAAGGAAGGATTTCGTTTACCCATTTATAACACAAATAAATCTGGTGAAGCTCATATGCCAATATTTGTGTCACAAGTAGAGGTAGAAGGGGAGCTTTTTACTGGGCAAGAAGCTAAATCCAAGAAGCAAGCAGAGATGAGTGCAGCCAAGGTGGCTTATATGGCTTTGAAAGAATGCAAAGGTACTTTTCAATACTAGTTGTAGTTTTTCATTGTAACAAATATGGACGTCTATAAATATTGGATGATCATTGCCTTGTATGCTGAGGAAAAACCATAATTCTGAATGATCTTAATCCTGTAGTTCTAGGGCAAAAGTTTCTTGAAATTTGACTTTTAAGTTTTAACATATAGTTATGAGCAATGTTGTCAAGATCCTACTTAGAATTGGGATCTGGGAGGGGGTTGCAAGATTGTAAAACTAGGATTGTAAGATCCTACGAAAAAACCATCATCCCAAAATAAGAAAATGAAGGTATGTTTTAAGAAAGGTATATTCACCTTCATAAACCAACTTTTTAAGTTTGTTTCTATGATGACGAACCGCACAGAAAAATGTGAGAGGAATTATATTGTTATAGAATATTCATTATATTTTAAGCTGACTTTTCTACATATTAAAAAATGAATATTCCTTAACAATATTGATTTGTGACTATCCGTATAGAAGTGTTGGCTCAAGTGTTTGACTTGTATAGAAGTGTTAGCCTAAGTGTCCAAAAAAAATACTTTCTTAATTGGGCACTTAATGAGAAGTATTGGACACGTGCCAGACAAGTGTTGGGGAGGTGTAGGTGTCAGAAAGGTGTCCGACACTTCAAACACGAGAGCTGTCCATGGCCATGCTTCATAGGTTTACAATTAACTGAATTATAGCTAAACAAGATCATCTGGGCTATGGCACAATGATTGGATTAATTCTTATTGACTAACTAAAAGCTTGTTCTTGTCATTGTTGTGTAATCTACTTAATTATGCTCTGTGTGATTCCAGGTTTCTGTGCTTCATTTCTATGATTCTTTGGATAATAATAGCATAATTAATGCTCTTTAATACTGCATTTTCCCCCTTCTTTGTCTCCCAACAGTTTTACTTTGTGTGCCTTTCCAAGTCTTCTATTGCCAGTGGCTCTGTGATAGGAATAGAAGATGGGAAAAGGGGTACTCTAGGAAAATTGTTAGTTAGTATGACAGTTAGTAAAACTAATAGTTAGTTATAACTAACTGTTAGTTAGCAGTTAGAGGGAAAATTATAAATAGGTTGTTAGGGAGTTTGGGGAAGGGGGTGAATGTATTGTAGGAGGTTAGTGATTCCTCGAATAATCATTGTTCTACCATTTGGAGAGTGATCTCCCAATCAATAAAAATACACAGTTCTCCTCTCTTGCTGGTCCAGTTCTTATCACTCTGATTGTAGACTCTATTGATGGTTTATTTAATTTTCAATAGAAGATGTGTTACAGAAAGCAGTCAATAACTTTGAGTACATTGAAAGTGGATTTCCTTTATTAGAATAGAAAACAAACCTGGGAATATACAATATAGTTTGTGAATGTCTGCGTGTAATAGCCATCCACTCTATTTGTGTATAGATACCAACCCTTTGAGCCTAACCTTCAGATAAACAGCATGAAGAGGATAAAATGATAGCCAAGTCCCATAAGAGCAAAAAAAGTAGGAAAATCCACTTAAAAGTTTCTGCATTACACTCAAACTAAGTACACCAAATTAATAAGAGTAGGAGAGGATTTGAAACTCGTAAGAGGCCATATTGCCTTTTGAAGAAGAACTCTGGAACTTCAACCCCCCCTTTTTGGATCCATCTCACATCAATAACTCTAACCCTAACGCCTGTAGGTAGTTTTAGACAAGTTTCCTTTGAGGTGGATACCAGTTTATATTTTGTTTATCAAATGTTTGGTTTTTCTGTAATCTTCTTTTGTAGTTACATCTATTATTTTTAATGCTATTATTAGCATAATTGTTAAGATTTGGATTGTAGTGCATCTAACTTTTCTCTAATGCTATTATTATCATTATTGTTAACATGTAACACTTGGTATCCATCCATCCATCTATCTACTTAGGAATCATTGTACTTCTAGGTTCTTGCTTTTTGTGCAGGCAAGTCAGATCAAATATCCTTTTTTTCTTTATCAGTTCATCAAGGACAAACTCATGAGTTCTCACCTGACTGCTCTGAGGCAAACATCATAACTGGTTTAAAACACAATACTAATCCAAAATCATCTGTAAGCCCTGGATTAATCAAAAGGAATCAACCTAACAAAGATAAAGGTGAGTTCTCAAAGGTCAAAGCCCTTTATCATTTATACCTTCTGAAACAAATTGTGGACTTTATCTAAGAATTCTGCCAGCATTTTGAAGATAATCTACTGTATGTAAGCTAACACCCTAATCTAGAACACAAATTGGAGAGTAGATAGTTAGATGTCAAAAATAAAGAACTACATAACCAAGGTAAACAATTTTCAAAAACTAAATTGTACACTCTCCACCACTAACCGACTTTTATGAGGACAACAATGAATTGGTATGTTGTTAATGGTTTTTGAATTGGTTTAACCAAATCCACTCTAAGGTAGTCTAAATTCATGTAAATCTTGGATGACATGGCGGTTTATAGAGTTACTTAAAAGTAAAATAATCAATAAGATTATGGAGAAAATTTGGAATCAGTGAGGCGCATTGCCTTGAGAAAACTGCAACTACAATTTATATTTATTGCATAGTTATCAATCCCAAATAGCTATGCAGTGCAGTTGACCTCAAAAATCTTATAGCAGGATGGCAGCTATATTGAAGATTTGATATAAGTTACATTCTACACATATAAATGCTTAAAAAATTTATCCCAAATGATAGATGTGCATCATTAATAAGTCAGACTCATAAAGTGGGCCCAGTGCATGAGTGATAGGTCCTCAAGAATCAAGAAAGAAAATTAGGAAGAGAGACGAAAGATCAGAGAGAACAAATCTTTTATTCTGCTCTGCCAAGGGAAAACCTCCTTGACAACTGTTAAGAACAATTTATTCTATGACTGAAAATTTAATTTCCCTCTAACTGTAGCATCCAGTATATATCTACACCAATCTATTAAATCTGCAACAATCCTCCTAACTTCCCCCTGGTTCATTAACTCTTCTAACTAACTATTTGACACCCCCCTGATCCAACTTCCTTCTAAAATACTGATAAGACTGGACAGAGATGAAGAGAGAATAGAGATTGTATTGAGAATTGGAGCTTCCAACTCCCAAAGCTATTACAAGTGATTTCAAGGATCACCAACCTCTTATTACTTTCTGAATGCCTTTCCTAAACTCTCTACACTTATTTATACTTTCCCTCCTAACTGTTAACTAATAGTTAGTTGTAACAAACTATTAGTTACCCTAACAAAATTATTAACTATCAGTGTCACTAACTATTAGTTACCCCAACAGAAATATTAACTAACAGCTTTCCTTGAATACACATTACCCCATCTCCTACTCCTATGAATACCCTCCCCTTCAAGATGGACCTTGTACCCAAGGTCCAATTGAGGAAAAACAGCCTTCATTTCATCAACACTCTCCCAAATAACTTCATGATGTGGCAAGCCTTGCCACTTAATGAGTACCTCCTGTTGACCAGCAACTGAAACTCTCTTTTGCATTACCTTCTCAGGTTGAACTTGAAGTTCCCAATTCTCATTCAGAGCCATAGGTAAAGGTTGAGGGGAACAAGTGGATTTAATTGCTTTCTTGGGTAATGAAATATGGAAAACTGGATGTATTTTACTTTCTTCCGGCAGTTCCAGCTTATAAGCAACCTCTCCTATTTTCTGGGTTATCTTATATGGTCCATAAAACCGAGGACTCAACTTCTCATTTGGTTTCTTTGCCAAAAATTTCATTTTATATTGCTGCAACTTCAAAAAGACCCAATCTCCTACCTGAAAAATTAAATCTCTCCTATGCTTATTCGCATATCTCTTCATCTGATCTTGGGCTTTTAGCAAATTGTTCCTCAATTCCTGCAGCAAATCATCTCTGTCCTTGCTCATCTGATTAATCTCTTCCAATTTAGAAGGAATATCAGCTCCTTTGATCAATAGAGGAGGTTCTTGCCCATACAAAGCCTTGAAAGAAGACATTTTAGTAGAAATATTGAAGTTGGTATGAAACCAGAATTCAGCCCAAGCTAAATGAGCAGGCCATTGCTTTGGTTTGGTTCCAGTTAAGCATCTCAAATAAGCTTCCAGGCACCTATTAACCACCTCAGTCTGCTCATCTGTTTGTGGATGATAGGCAGTACTCGTTTTTAATTGGGTTCCTACCTTACTAAACAATTCCTTCCAAAAAGGACTCATGAATAATTTGTCTCTATCAGAGATTATAGAAGCAGGAAATCCATGTAATTTTACCACTTCTTTAATGAATAACTCAGCAATCTCCTTAGCTGTATAGGGATGACTTAATGCAAAAAAATGAGCATACTTAGTCATCCTATCCACCACTACTAGTATAGTGTCCTTACCTTAAGATTTTGGTAAGCCCCCAATGAAATCCATGGAGATATCAGTCTAGACCTTAGTTGGAATAGGCAAAGGCTGGAGTAGCCCGGCTGGAGCTAAAGTGCTGGCCTTATTCCTTTGACATACTTCACACTCAGCTACATACTCTCTTATAGTTTTCTTCATGCCTTGCCAAAACACCACACTAGCCACCCACTTAAAGGTTCTAAAGATACCTGAATGCCCTCCCACATGAGAATCATGTAACTCTTTTAAAAGTAAAGGAATTTTGGAAGAATTTCTAGGCAACACTAACCTGTCCTTGCAATACTATTTACCTCCATGAATGGCATACCCTAGTTTCTCTACTGTTTTAGTCAGAATTCCTTGATAAACCTTATATAATTGAGAGCTAGCTTGCATTTCTTCATCCCACTCAGCCCATTCCTCCCTCTTGGGCTTGAGTCTATTTTCAAGCAGCAGGTGGGCTTTATTTCAGCTGCCAAAAGCTGTTCGACTTGGGAACAAGGTGAATGTTTATGGGGGAGTGTTGTTAGATAATCCATTAGAATAATTAATTATTTATTTTAGAAAGAAAGGAAATGGGCCTGCAGAGGTAATTGGCCCATTATGGGTGGGTTTCGGTTATAAACTATAGATCAGTAAACGTTTTAGGAGGACTTCTCTTTGATAATAACCTAGAGAGAACCATAACCATGCCACAACAACTAGCCATTATAGTTAAAAGAGCACAAGGTCTTGTAAATGCACCCTAGAATCTCATACTTCATACCCCTTGCAATTGAATCCTAACATGGCATCATGGTTTGCAGCCCCGACACCCATGCGAGTTGGCTGTGCACTAGCCCTTTGGCTAGTCCCATCCCAAGTGGATGCTGTTATGTCAATGCCACCAACCACGCCCATGGTTGTTGAGACATGTTGGAATGCTCTAATATCAATTAATAGAAACCTTGAAAGAATCTCACCATAAAAGTTAGCAGTTATAGTTGCAGATCCCTACACTAGAATCCCATACTTCAAATGTGAAACTCAGATCTCATACCATACAATTGTATCCTAACAATAATCCACAAGAATTTGCTTATGCTTTTAATTGGGAGATGTCATACCACATGTTTCTAAGTTTAATTATTTGGTACTAGTCATACAAGATGATGGAGAAATTAATGAGGATGTCACACATTGGATACAAGCAGGATGACTTAAATGGAGAAAGGCATAAGGGGTTATTTGTGATCGCAAAATACCTACTAAATTCAAAGCCAAGTTTTCTTGTACAACTATACATCCAACTATCTATATGGTAGTGACTTTAAAGGGGCAACACGAGAGAAAAGTGATAGTAGAAATGAGAAAGTTATGATGAATGTGTGATCATACAAGAAAAGATAAAATATAGAATGACTACATACGAGAAAAGATTGGTGTAACACCCATTGAAGAAAAGATGACAAAAAACCAGTTAAGGAGGTTTGTGCATCTACAAAGTAGGGCATAAGAGGCGTCAGTTAGAAGAGTAGATTGCATGATTTTTAGTCTAGTGAAAAGGAAAAGAGGGAGATTCAAACGGACATTGGAGAATATCATCAAGGCAGGTCTTAGGCTCAATAATATTTCTAAAACTTCGGTTTTTATTCGGGCAGAATGGCGTCGTGATCCATGTAGCCGACCTCACCTATTGGGATAAGGCTTTGTTGTTGCATATATGCTCTTGATGTCTTATCTAGTTTCATATTCAAAACAAATCTGCATCATATATTTGCATATCTCTCACAATATTGTTAAAAAGTGGCTATGATGGTGCCATTGCTGATTGCAATGGTGGT
This sequence comes from Glycine latifolia, assembly GCA_013407115.1. Taxonomy (NCBI): domain Eukaryota; kingdom Viridiplantae; phylum Streptophyta; class Magnoliopsida; order Fabales; family Fabaceae; genus Glycine; species Glycine latifolia. Next base: position 210,742 of record QARZ01041114.1, on the reverse strand, counting down.
TTTCTCACAAGCTTCCGTTTTGTGGCATTGGCATGGCGAGCTATGGCAACTACTTTTTATGTGGCGCCCAAAGCAAAAGAAGCAACCGTGACAGAATCCAAAAATGAATGGAGATGAAACAAAAAAATGGTGAGAAATTCGAAGAGGAAAAAGGAAATGATATCGGGTTTGTTTGGGTCGTCTAATTTAACCCAACCCAATCCCAAATTTGGAAAACCCTAAAAACCCAATCCAATCTAGGCCCAAATTTACAGCAATGCACAACGATAAATAGCATAGTTTTGAAAACTGGATTGAAGTAGTCGGTTCACCAAAGTTAGTGAACCAGTCCAGTGGTGTTCGATATAAGTGAAAAACTGGATGTTGTGAAAGCCGTTCAAAAACCGGTTAAACCGAGCAACAACTGTGAAACAGGTAAAAATTGACAATTTCATGGTTGGAACTTGTCTCTAAAAATTTCGTGTTAAGTATTCAGATATGATGTAGAAGAAGAAACTATTTTCTTTATCAGCGACAATGAAATAATACAATCAGCCTTTGTTTCTTCTTCACCTTCACTGACTAAATAACTTTATTTACTATCATGAACAAGAGAAAACGTTTTTACAAGGATGATGCAGATATGAGAATGAGAATTTTGTGAAAGTTGTAAAGGCGCATGCGTTTCGGTGTTAATGTGTTATTGTGATTAGGGCTTTGCATTTTAACTTTTAAATGGGCTGAGTTATAAATAGGCCTTTTCCATGTTTGGAATTCCCAGGCTTATTGGTTTAATTTATAGGCTTTTTGTATTCATTGTGAACTTTTGTTATTCATTTATTTGGTTTTGTGAAGTTATCATTATTTAAGAAATTACTTTATTTCATAATTTTTAAAAAAATTATGCTATTAATAATATTAAAAAAAATACTTAATTACTGGTAGAATATACAATTAATAATTGGAACTTAGAGATAATAAATAACTTAATAATATTATATTATTTTATAATCTTTGTCTGATATTATACATTACTTAATATAAAATATTTTAAACATATCATTTAATCATTACTTGTTCAACCAGAATCATCAAACCTTAAATCTGTACTTTTACCTGTTCAATTATCGGTCTGGTGTTAAAAATATTGGTAAATTGACATGCATGCTCAAAGCTAAATAGCTAAACGTATTAGCAATCTTGAAATTACAATCAAAATAAAAAGCACATCCTCTTAATACCACAAAAAACATTGATAGTCCAATGGAAATAAGCCTCATGATGAGTTAAAACAACTAGTTAAGTCTTATGAAAATGAACCTAAAAAAAAAAATGCTATGAGCCTTGCAATATTTATAATATATGTTGACCTTTTTATTTCATTTTACTTTTTTTTATGATAGGAGTGTCTGATAAGTGCTTAGCCAAGAATAGGTGTCAGCTCACTTTCTTGCTTGTGCTCACGTGATGGGAGATGTGTTCAAGTTGCCTTGAAAAGGTGTCTAAGCCGAAAAAAATATTTTTTTAACTGTGACACAGTCGATGGGTGACCAACACGTGTCGAAGGCATGTCAGACAGATGCCGTGTCCAAAAAATGTCACACATCGACACATTCTATAGAGGTGTCAGTGCTTCCTAGCTTTTTAGTCTTTCTATTCCAAACATTAATCATGCCAAAAAATGTCACACATCGACACGCTCTATAGAGGTGTCAGTGCTTCCTAGCTTTTTAGTCTTTCTATTTCAAACATTAATCATGCTCTTGTTTCATTGTGATTGACTCAACCATAATCTTCCATCTACACATTTACAGAGGTGTCGGTGCTTCCTTTTAGTTTCTTTATTCGAAACATTAACCATCCTCTTGTTTCTCTGTACCATAATCTGTGATTAATGATCTTAGAATTTGGATTTTGGGCTAACTTCCTACAAAACCAGCTTGAAAACCAGCTTGTAAGGTAAGGACTGCCCAAACCTTATATGCATTACTTGGGCTATTTTTTGTATTTTTGCTGAAACCGAGTGTCTTGACTAATTAACTGTCTGTTTTATATAGACATAATGCAATAAATACAAACAAATATTGGAGATATTCCTATTTACATGATACGTATGATATGCCTATAATTACGAAGTTCCTAATTAAATGAGGAAACAAATCATAACATATAAATGAATCCTAAAATATCATTTAGGATACTCTAAAGTATGTTATCATTAGATATTTCGTAGATTTTCTAACAAATAACATTGCTCTCACATATCTTTCAAATCTATTGTACCTTTCGCATATCTTGATATTAGTTACATGATTTGAATATACTAATCAATAAAACTATCAACTAGAATATTTAAATTAGGAATTGGGACAAAAATAAAACTGTATAATTTAGATTACAGTGCTATCTACTTTCTTTCATTACTGTTAATATGATTGTTAGTAAGATTTAAAGAGCGTGGTATCTCCAATCTACTCAGAAGTACTTGTCATTGTGCTTTTTGTCTTGCTTTGTTGTAGGCAAGTCAGATAAGAGTTCTTCATTTCCTTTTTCAACTCATAAGGGACAGGATCCGGAGTTCTCGTCTGACCACTCTGAGTCAAATGTGGTAACTGCTCTGCAATACAATGCTGATCCAAATTCACTTGTAGACCCTGGATTAGTCACCTGGAATCAACATAGCAAAGATAAATGTAAGCTCTCAAAGCCTTATCATTTCTAACCCCTGCCCCCTTCTGAAACAAATTTCTGGATTTCTTCTGAGCCTTTTGTAGATTATCCACTGTCAAGTCTAATATCATCCGGAGCACAGATTTTAGATTATATACTTAGATGCTAAAAAAAAAAAAAGATTCAAATGCACACTGTTTGAAGAAACTTAACTGCATACACTCCTCCATTCCTGACTTTGTTAGCCCAGACATGAATTCGCAAGTTAACCAATCCAGTTTAAGATAGTCTAATTCCTTGAGTCGATTGGTTTTCAGTAAACCTTGTCTGTGGTTTTAGGCTATAAAAATTGTATCACTAGGTGACCTAGGGGTCTGACCTATATAGAGTTGTCACTTTGGCCCTAGGCCATAGGGACAGCCCACTTGACCCAGCTTTTTAATATTGATAATCTAATGCATTGAGAAATTTATGCCTCATCAACATTATCAAAGTTTAGAACACATCATACTGCAATTTCATCTTGAGATCTGTTATTGTTACAGTGAAGAATGTATCGTCTTCATCTGAAAATACGAATGGCTGCACAGAGGATTCTTCCTTGTCAAATGACAAATCTGCACCTTCACTCTCTGGCAGCCCCAAAGTGGTTTCTGACTCAAGTAACACGTCTTCAACTGCAGTAGGGACCGCATCATGCACAAAACGGGTCGTTGTTTACTCACGCAAGACCAATGTGGAAATTAAAGGTGGTGGCACTATATTGCCGATTAGCGATGACAGGTGGGTTGCTTACTCATATTCTCATTGAGATAGTTGGAACAGTTGCCGGCTCTCCTGTGTCATATTTTGCGTCTCTCTCCGATTGGATCTGAATAGAAGGATTTGTCTCCCGGTAAATTTATAAGATAAAACGTGGAACTTGTAACCTATTGATTAAAAAACTAACTGTTAAGATTTTAATAGCTTAAGAAGCAGATTAGTTATTATTCTGTCATCAACAACTAGGAATTTCTCTGCCAAGGATTATGTAAAACAT
>QARZ01041114.1:161765-203255 GCA_013407115.1 Glycine latifolia | reverse complement strand
ATATCTCAATTTTAATAAAAACTTCATTAATTTGATTATGAAAATGGTAGTAAATTTTTTGCAAACATGTCATAACCACACCAATAAATCTTCACAACCTATGCATCACAACAACGTGCGCAAGTCTCAAACACAAACAGTTCAAGCCACTACAAAACAACTAATTACTTCAACCATCAAACATTCATTCAAGCAAACACAAAATACACACACAGAGAAACACAGCAGACTCACAACTCACCAGCCAAAAGGTTCGACCTGCTCTAATACCACTAATGTAACAATCTGCCTCGTTGCTACGATATCACTAACTCTTAATCGTGCATATCTCAATTTTAATAAAAACTTCATTAATTTGATTATGAAAATGGCAGTAAATTTTTTCGCAATAATACAATTATCATACACATATTGTAGTTACATAATTAAATATCTATGTACATATATATTAAATCAGTACATGTCATCCACATGTTAGAACTTCTTTTAGTTTTACATGTATATACATTTGAAATTACATATCTAACAAAAAGCCAAAGAACTAACTAAGAAAGAGTTGATTAACAAAATATAACTTTTTCTCCAAAAAGAAATCCAACGTCATCACGTCGGCTTGGCGGCTCCAATCAAAAAGAAAATCTCCCTCCAAGGTCACTTACTGCTACTCATCTGCTCACACGAACGAAAGTTCGCGATCATCACAGGTACCAACCACACGCTACAACAAATGCAAGGGTGAGTTTATTATATAAAACCAACAAACATCAAATAGCAGCAATTGGGAAGGAAAAAACATTACCCACCACAATCATTAACAAAAATCCATGATTCCAATACATACTCAACAAACCAATCATCCAATGCATTTCACAACTCAAACAATCATGCATAGAATGATGCATGCACCTGACTTATATATCAGCATGCAATGTGGTACCATATCCTGGAAATAGTCTCTCAACGGAAAAATGATTCACCGCTTATCAGGGCCACCCTATCGTGCACTGGCCATTCCCCCACCCCCCCTGGGGTGATCAGCCAGCGTCGCTAGGGAATTCCAAACCTGATGAGCCCTTAGTACCTGTGTTTTCAACCCACTGAAACCCACAAGTACGCACATGCCTTCATTCTATTTCCATCTATGCACATGAAGTATGAAACATGGGCATCATCAATGCATGACCCGGCTAGAAACAAATCCTTCCTCGCAAGGGTAACCCGTTATGCACCCCCCCATGTACATACATAACACAACAATGTGGACTCATCGATGCACTGACAGTGGCTAGGAGCAAATTCATCCTCGCAAGGGTAACTAACCGATCATTGCACCCCACGTGTACATACACAGCCTACAACCATGGGTGACATCAATGTATGACCTTGCTAGGAACAAATCTTTCCTCGCAAGGGTAACCCGTAATACACCCTCCATGGGTATCCATGTATATCCACACACAATGACATTGTTCACATCAACATTATCTCTCATCAATGTCATTATCAACCTCAACATCATAATATCATCATCATGCATATCAATATTATCTCATTTCAACATCATCAACCACGTCAACATTATCTCATTTGAACATCATCAATTAACATCAATGGCATCTCAATTTCAATATCATCAACGACATCACAAGCAATCACATTTCACATCTATACATAATACATATGCCTGAGATTCACATTCCCCAGGTCTTCTGATATGATCCCCAATAGGATTAGATGTTAGGATCAACTAGGAATGGAATTTCACACCCAGAATTCAGCCAACAAAACGTCCAGGAAGGAACCGATCATTCCTCACGCTACAGAACTCGGATTTAAGCGTTTCCAAATCGAGGCAAAAGATCTCTTTCTGAACTACGATTTTGAGTCAAGAATCACTGAAAATGGATGCGTATAACGTGAGTTCTGATACGAAATTAACGGAGACAGAAATTGGAAAAAAAAATGCAAAACGAGATAGGAACCAAGAAACAAAATTTGGAAGGCGCCACAATCAAAAGATTGATAAGCCTAAGAACGCCACAAGGATTAGCACCCTTGATAAGTTCTGAGATTCTCAAAAGAACCCTTGAGAAGCTAGTCTCTCACCAAAAAGGTTAACTTCCATTCTACTCCTCAAAAAAAACTATGGTGTTCCCTTATATAGTGGGCATCATCCATATTGAGTTTAACCTAATGGGCTTACAAACAAATGAAAATAGATAAACCAACAATCCAGCCCAATAAGCCTTATAACAAAAGTTTAACTAAATATGAGAAAATAAAATTAAGTGCTGAATTGGACCAAGTAAAATAAAGCCCTCATGCATATCCATTGAGGCTTATTCTTCAAGGTCTTCAAATTGGATTAAGTGTATCATTTTGGGCTCTTCTTCCTTTAGACTTGGGCTTGTCTCAAGTAAAGTGGTCACCATGAGATTTAGAGCCTCTTTAGCCTTTTTAGCTTTTGATCTTGTCATTGGGCCTCCAAGACCTTGTATGTCCTCCAAGTTTGTTGCTTTGGTCATGTCCCCTCCTAGGTCCTCATCATCTTCAGACAACCCAAATTTCATACATTCATAATTCATCATATCACAAGACTGATATTTTTAGGAAAATTCTAAATTAAAAATGAGGACTACAATATATAAAATATATTATAAAATTTTGGGCAGAGTCTCCTCTGTAATTAAGACTTTTCCAAAAAATCCAATCATTACAACAACAATATTATTCACGGTTTATCCATCAACAATCCAATTCATCGCATCTCATTAGTTAAAAACATAGTTTTTCTTGAAAACGAGCACACACAAGAACAAAAACACATTAATCATAAATACATTGCATCCCATTAGTTAAAAACGTAGTTTTTCTTGAAAACCAGCACACAGCAGGGACAGATAGATATCCTCATAGTTGGACTCCCTAACCCCCAACTATGGTATCAAAACTATAACTAAATAATAAACTCCCCTTACCTAACCAGGAGTTCTTATTACAGCCTAACAGTGTTGTTTTGCGATCCTTCAAATGTGGGTGCTTGTCCGAACGTAGAGTTCTACATACCAAATTGAAGATAATTTAGTATAGATTTCCAAGGTAAGATCAATATTAGCATTTGGGGTCAAATACCTACTCAAATAAAAAAGGAGCTAAAAGGGTGTTTTGGGAGTTCACATCAAAAGACATCATTTTGAAATTTCAATCACACCAATGTGATCGGGGTTCAACAAGGATCACAGAAATGACATCAATTTCATAAAAAGGAGACTTCTACAACATCTGATTTTCAAAGGGTTTTTCAAAGGAAGTGTAAAACTCTCAACAACGGTACCCAAAACACAAGAGACACTAAGATAAGCTTAAACTAGCTAGAAGAAGACAAAGGAAACTAAGATTACCTCAAGGAAACCAAGAAAGGAGGATTGGAGGCTTTGTTCTCTACCAACACTTCGAGAAGAGTTTCAAAGATTCCACTCCGATTAAGTGGTTCTTCTCCGTGCCAGAGTCTCGTGGCAAGCAACGGCAGCCCGTGGTGGTCACCGATGGTCTTGGGTGGTGGAAGAGGGTGGTGGGAGGCTTAGGTGCTGGTTGAGGGAGGAAGAAGTCCCATTTTCATGGTCTTGACGCTGATGGATGTATTTAACTCCGACTTCACTCGCCCAGGCGAGCAAAAATGCCTGCAAAATTCGCCTGGGCGAGCTGACCAAATTTTAAAATTTCTGCTTTTGAGAAAAATTATTTCACACGTTCTAGACATTAATTTAACAATCCCAACGGTTAACCAATCCATAATGATGATTTTACTAAAACAGGTTTTTGCGTCAACTCGAAACTACACATTTTCAATGCAACTCAAACAACTTCACGTAACTTGACATCTACACCAAGCAATTGCGCATGGATAATTCATATAACATTTCAATTAATCCTAATTAATAAATTAATCAAATTATACAAGGAATACATCACACTTATATTTTAAGTTATCGAAATTTCAGGGTGTTACACCTTCGCCTACTGATTTAGGATGCTGCTAAGAAGAAAAGATTTATATTGTACTATTATGAAGAAATTCCCTCTGGACAAATGTAAGTGGAATTTTTGAATTATTCCAAGAACTGGAGTTCCTTGTTCAGTGGAAAGAAACTCGTTCAAGCTCCAGACGCACATGATGCTAAAACCTTTTGGAATCAGATTGTATGGGCTGACACTTTAAATGCCCCCTCATTTGTTTATGATGGAAGTGATAATGCTAACCACATGACTTCATTCAAGTGTTACGTCTAGTCAGGATGTATCATTTGGATGATGCTTGTGTGTGTTTCACCAAGGATGTTGATAGCTACTCCTTCATCAACTGCTTAATAAGCCTTTCCACCATTTTTCATGAGACCACTTATGATATCAGAAAAATGGGGGGAAAATAGCTCAGAGATCATGTGACTAACCTCCATGATGCTAAAAAGGAAAGAAGAACCAAGATGGAAGAAGATTTGGTTTATGTTGCTATTGATAAAGAGAAAGCTGCTATAATCCAAGCTAAAGCTTCTACCAAAGTTGTAGATGACAACAATTTTTGTGAGGTCATTATTGATCTCACAAACACTGATGTTATGGACAAACTTGTAGAGGTGTCCAAAGTAGCTTAAGTTGATGAGGTTGTCCACCAAGAGAAAGAACCTGCATCCAAGCAATCCACAACCTCAAATGAAGTTTATGTTAAGAGAGAAGGGTGCACTTGATGATGTAATCATATACTCTAGTAGTTTAGGTCCTACCCCACTCAACTATGCTCCTCCCACTGTTGTGACCAAAGATCAAGGACAAGAGATAATAGGTCAAGTAATGGACTCCTTCATCAAATGACAGAGGAAAGAAAATGAGCAATTCAAGCTTTCAATGCAAATTGCCATCACAATGCAGTTCTCCAACCTTGGTATTACTCTACTAAAAAATCTACAACAAGCTCAAATGACTATATTAGGAGTTGTTGTTTCCCCTACACCCCTAGCTCTCATCCACTAACCACCACCTGTTACTACCACCTACGCAACCTCCATCACCACCTTAAGTTAAAGGGTGACTATGATGGTCTATCATCATTTGTTTCTTTGAACCCATGGTATTTTTGTTTATGACAAAAGGGGGGAGAAAAAGAAATTTTGACTGTAAGCACAACTCTTGATAAATAAAAAATGTGGTGTTTGGGTCATTTTTTGTTGTTCTTTATTCTGTTATAATCTATCATGCTCATCTTATTATCATGCTTTAAAGCTATTGAACTCAGGGGGAGTTTATAAATGCTTCACACACACAAACACACATATTTGATTTCCTACATATCTCATAATCATGCCTTACTATACCCATTATCATCTTGATTATGGTTTATGTTAGTCAAAATTTATATTGTCTGTCATCATAAAAAATGGAGAGATTGTTAGGTCTGGAGATCCACTAAACTAGACGACCTACCACACCTTAGTTTTGATGTTTAAAAAGTATAAATTGTTGATAAACTAATAACTTGTTGTTAAGTGCACAAGATCATCTTTGTAAAAGACCTTAATCGTTATTATATCAATATCTACAACTCTAGTAAGTCGCATCTGTACTTAAAGTGGAAAACACCTTGTTAAGATATATGCTGCATCCAATGCGTTGTAAAATCAATCGCGTCCACTTATTGCGAAAACCAATGTTTGGAAAATGAGTTTTTTATTACTCGCATCAACTTAATAAATATCACTCACATACTCATTTTGTACTTTTAAAAGTGATGTCCAACTGAATATGAAAAGTCAATGTTAGCCAAAAGGGAAATGCACAATCTCTCTTTATGAAATTCGATTTTGCCTCTCTTTATTTGAATTTAAGGAGAGCACAAAATATAAGAGAATAGAAGGTATTTACAAAATATTCTTCCAAAGGTCGCTTTCGATGTGGAAGAGGAGCACATGTTGTTGTTGATACTATTATTCCTTTCCTTTCTAATCAGAGTATGCCACGTTGTCTCACCTCCAAAGGTGAGATAATGGTCATATCAAGACTCAGCACTAATCTCTTAATGGATCCTTCACTAAAGTTTATTAAAGGTAGACTCTACTTGAAAGCATAAAACAAAAAAATCATTACAGAAATGAGCAAAATCTCTGAAGCAAAACTCTACGAAATCACTAGACAATACAATTGATTATATTGTCTATCCTTTGTTTAGCAAAGTTATTTGTATGCAAGCTTAAATTGTTTATTCACTCTTTGTGTGTTGTTTAATTGTTGTACTCATTCAAACTTTTGTTTGTGAAAGCCATAAGTGACTTAGTGTTAAAACAATACTTGGGGTGTTCTTAGATTCAGAGGAAGTCTAAGGGTGTGCTAGAAGTGGCTAGAAGAAGACTTGTATAGGCAAGAGTAGTATGACATAATACTTGTTTTGTAATCAAAGTTTTGATTAGTGAAACCCTTTACAGTTGCATAAAGGAGAAGTGGACGTAACTATTTGAGTGAACCTGTAAAAACCAAGTGTTTTTACGTCTCTCTTAAGCGATTTAATTAAGTATTCTCTTAGCTTACTTTGTTACTATTTTCTCAGCAAGTGTTTATCTGAAACCTTTTTGCAAATATTGATTTATATTTACTAAATGATCTATAACACCCTGACATTTTGATAATTGAAAATATATGTTTGATGTATTTCTTGTGTTATTTGATTATTTTGGATTAGTAAAAGTGTTGTGTGAATTATCCTTGTCCAACTGTTTGGTGTGGATGTTAGGTTATGTGGAGTTTTTTTATCTGTGTTGGAAATGTGTGATTTATAGTTTGACCAAAAATCTGTTTCAGTAAAACCACGATCTCGAACTTGTTAATTGTTGGATCGCCTTCAAATTTGGATTGTAGCTTCAAAACTCAGGTCTTCATGTTTTGACCATTGGGCTTTTTGAAATAACAACTTTGGACATCTCTCTTAGTGTAACTAGCGCGTTGAGCGCAATTCTAGATCGAGAGAAAAATTTGCTCAGCGCGAAATAGCTCACTCAGTGCTAAAATTGGAATTTCGCTTAGTGATAAGTTTGCTAAGCGAGATCTACTGTTTATAAATATGTTCATCAAGGTGAAAAACATAAATTTCACTTCTCTCTCTCTCCAAAACATTCACCCAAGCCCTAGGCTTCCTCCTTCACCACCCACGACCATCAGTGACCGCCACGAATCGCCATTTCTTGTCGTCGGACCTCAAAACATAGAGGAACACTTTAATCGAAGCGGAATCTTCAAAAATCAACTTGAGGATTCATTAGAGAACAAAGCCTCCAATCCTCCTTTCATGGTTTCTTCAAGGTAATCATGATTTCCTTGTCTTCTCCTAGTTAGTTTATGCCTCTCTTAGTATTTCTTATGATTTGGTACTGTTATTGGATGTTTTTACATTTACTTTGAAAAACCTTTGAAAATGAGACGTTGTAAAAGTTGCCTTTTTATAATATTGGTGTCATTTTGGTGACCTTCGTTGAACCCCAGTCAAATTGGTATGATTGGAATTTCAAAATGACGTCTCTTTGATGCAGACTCCAAAAACACCATTTTAGTCCTTTTTAAAATTGAATGGATATTTGACCCCAAAAGTTAATATTAACTTTGTCTTCAAAATCTATACTGAATTGTATTTGATTTGGTATATAGAGCTCTACATTTGAACCAAAGGACGTGAACCTAAGAGAGCTTAAGACGACACTACAAGGAGCTAACGAAGAGATATAGATAGGTGAGGAGAGTTTCTTATTTGTTTACAGCTTTTGATACCATAGTTGGGGTCAGGGAACCCAATTATAGGGATGTGTGTTTGTCCCTATGCATGATGGTTTTCAAGAAAAATTTTCTTTTAAACTAATGGGATGCGATATATTTGTTATTGATGAATGAAATTGTGAATGATGTTGTTGTTGTAATGATTAGATTTTTTGGAAAAAGTCTTAATTACAGTGGAGACTCTGCCCAAAATTTTATATATGTTTTCTATTTACTTTTTATTAAAATTTTAAATGGGCATAAGAGTTTTTTGTTATATTATAGTTCTCCTCTTTAATTTAGCATTTTCCAAATATATCAGTCTCGTGATATTATGGATTGTTATTGTAAGAGATTTGTGTTGTCTCAAGACCTGGGGAATGTAAATCCCAGGCATGAATATATATATGTATATAAGTGGAATGTGATTGCTTGTAATGATGATGATATTGAAATGAGATGATATTGATGTTGATGATGACATTGAGATGGGATGAGATGTTGTTGATGTTAATGATGTCATCATGATGGATGTATGTTGTATATGTACATCAGGTGCAATGACCATGTTGGATATCCCTGGAGAGGGTAGAAGATTGGTTTAAAAATTTTAAGCATCCTTGGAGAGGAAGGGGATTGCTTAGAATTTTTAACTATCCACGGTCAGTGCATTGATGGTGCTCATGTTTCATACTTCATAATTGCATGGAAATAGTATAAACTTTGTCAATAAGTACCTGTGGTTTTTCATGAGAAAAAATGTTGGTGCTTGGGGGCATATCACTCAGTTTGGAACTCCCTGAAGACTCATGTTGATCACCATGAGGGAAGGGGACTTGCCTATGCACAATAGGGTGACCTTGACAATTACTACCTAGTTTTCCTAAGTGAGAGTGTCATTGAACCCCTGAGCATGGACAAGTGTTGTGCAATGTTGATGGTGATAACTTTGACAAATGTAAGAAATGTAAGTAAGGAACTTGCCAAGCCCCCAGCTTGGACATGTGTTGTCCCGGTTGTTACTGTTGAATTGTCCAGGATGCACATGTTTTGTTCTTGCATATGAAGTCGAACATGATAGGCAAGTGACACGTCTAGGTTAAACATTTTGCTTTTATTTGATCGTTGTAGAGTGTATTGAAAACAAGCGTTACATTTGTCTTTTGCCACAAGTGTGTGTAGTACACACTTTGTACTCGTGCATACGTGACACTCATGGAGTGGGCACGTACTAGAAACGTGCAGTAGTGGGTATAATGACCCTGCGATAATTCGGGTTCGTATGACCGGGTTGTCGCATAAGGGGGTGTAATTTGGAATTCGGATAAAATGGGGTGTAAATAGCACCTTTTCAAATCCGAGGTTGTGTGGTATAGTAGTATTATAGGAAGACCGAGTTGGTGCATGACTGGGTTATTGCCACGTAAGTCGTATATACATATACATAGCACTTTTGAGAAAAACGCTATTGTATAAAAAGGAATCCGGACATGGAGGGAAAGAGCTACCAGGTAGAGATCTCGGTTGAGCTCGTATATTCTTTCTCCTTGAGAGACCGAGTAGTGATCTCGGTAGAGCTCGTGTATTCCTTTTCTTTGAGGTTCGAGTTGCGATCTCGAATAAGCTCGGGTGAGCTCGGAGGAGCTCGTGTGTGGTTGACTTGTAAGAGCTATCGGGTAGAGAGACCAGAAGAGCTCATAACCCCTTTTTATAGAATTACCGGGCTAGTGATCACGGGAGTGGTTGGGGAGAAACCTTGGACTTGTGAAGTACCAAGGTAGGAACTCGGATTAGGTTGGATGAGGTCGGAATAGGTTGGATTAGGTCGGATAAGGTCAGAGGAGGAGGGACATTGGACGTACTATAGTACCAAGGAGGGGTTCTTATGCAATTGATTACATAAGTGTTTGTAGGCGATTAAAATAGTACTTGCTGTTTAACTCGGACTTAGCCTAGTGGTTGGAATTGATATACTGTTAGCATATATAGTTTTTTAGGTCAATTTTATTAGGAAAGTAGGAAGAATATATTAAATAAATGCTAGAATAAGTATAAAATTCATTATTTTTATGTTTATCATTGATTCTATGCTATTTTGATGTTTAGGACCAAGAAAAGCAAGAAAAGAAGCAAAATAAAGATCCAACTGAATCTGAGATCTCGCGCTAACCGCGCTAGGACCACGCTAATCGCGCCAGAATTACTGGAGGTTCACGCTAGCCGCGCCAAGCTCGCACTAGTCGCGCCACACTTACTGATGTTTCACGCGAATTGCGCCAGTCACGTGGACGTCACGGGATTTATGAATTAACTTAAAGATAACATAAAAGTGATGGGTTTTTAGGGTTTTATGACCTAGGTATAAATAGAACATTAGTAAGACGCATTAGGGGGGAATAGACAGTTTAGAACAGAGGAAAAGAGGCAAGAGCAAAGTAAGAAAGCATCAAGGCTAAGGAGCAAGAGGAACAAGAAGGAGGCAAGATTGAAGGGTTTGTGGCTCTTCATACCTTAGTTTCTTTCTCTTCTTCCTTCTTTACATTGTATTAGGCCAGACATAATCATGTCTGGCTAATTCCTTTGTAATTATGGTTTAGCCAAAAGCCAATGTGAACTCTGTGTTTATTGAATTGATTTTAATAAAGTTTCTTATAATTGTTTTACTCTACTTTATTCTTCCATTCTTATATCTAATTAGAATTGATCAATCTATTAGGTTACTTAGAGCTACAATTCACAATAGGAATATTGGAGTTTTAGTTTCTGAAAGCAGTAGAGTGACAGTTGCGATATTACCTAGGGATAGGGATAGAGAACTGCAGATTTATTATTATGCTAGCTTCAAGCTTAATCTAAAGGGAACTACTAAGGAATTAGGGTTCTTAAATTAGGTTGAAGGGTTAAATGACCGAGGAATCAGGGTTTAACTATATTAGTATAGCATATTATCTGAATAATTATATTAAATGAAGTTAAATATCAATTCAAATAAATAAGAGGGAACAGAGGTGATTGTGCTTAACCATAATTATTCTTAATTCTTGCGTAACATTCAATTTACATTGTTTTTAGCGTTCTTTTATTTACTACAATTAAACCCAACCACAATCAAATTCTCTCAACATTATTATTCCTTTTCCAATATTAAGGATCATAAATTACAATTAATTTTAGTACATAAATCCTTGTGGGAACGATATCTTACTTATCATTTTATTACTTGAACGAGTGGTGCACTTGCCGTGTCGCAACAAGTTTTTGGCGTCGTTGCCGGGGATTGATTACGCTAATTTTCTTGTAATTTTATTCTTTAATATTGGATTTTTTGTTTTACTGATCTGTTTTCTTTAGTTTATGCGAGGTTTAGTTGGACCTGAAGCTTTACAGTTTGATCCTGAGATAGAAAAGACTGTGAGAAGAAATAGAAGACTAGCTAAGCAGAGACGAGAGACAGAAAAATCTAATTCAAACAGTGAATTTGAACCAGGGATGGCTGAAAGACCACCAGTACAAGGGGAGGAATTAATAGAGGATATTCTTGATCCATTATTCACAAGACCCAATCCTAGTATAGTCCGACCACCAATTGAGGCTAACAAATTTGATATCAATCCATCATTAATTACTTTGGTGGAAAGAAGTCAATTTGGTGGGGAGGACGATGAAGATCCACACAATTTCATTGACAGATTTTTGCGGATCTGCGATACAATCAGACATCAGGGCGTATCAGATGATGCTGTGAGACTATGCTTATTTCCCTTTGCTGTTAAGGGAAGAGCACTTCGTTGGTTAGACAGACAAACTTCCAACAACATCAGTACGTGGGAAGAACTGGTTACTAAATTTTTCTCTCAATATTTTTCTGTGGAGAAATATAACAGGTTGGTGAACGAGATCGCCAATTTCACTCAGAATGAGAAAGAAAGTTTATGTGCAGCTTGGAATAGGTTCCAGGAATTGATCAGGAAGTGTCCACAGTATGATATGACTGTGGGAAAGAAAGTACGTATATTCTTTAATGGGATGACTCCAGAATCAAGACTTATAGTGAATGTAGCAGCTGGAGGTTCAATTAGATCAAAGACAGCTACTCAGACGTATGAATTAATTGATTCACTGGCTCGTAATGAAAATGAGAGCATCGCAGCTCAACCAAAAAGGGAAGTTATCCAACTAGGAAGCAGTGATGCAATGTTGGCTGAGCAAAAGCTTCTATCACAGCAATTAGCAAGGTTGAATGAGAAAATTGGCAGGATGCAAGGTTCTTCACTTCAAGCTTCAACTATCAGAGCACAGCTACCTATTTGTGAATACTGCCAGGGAGATCATGAATCCAATGAGTGTCCTACCTTAGTAGGAGTTGATCCAGTGCAAGTTAATGGAGTATGGTACGATCAGAGAAAACATTCTAACTTCCAGAGGACTTTCAATTATGCTCTAGGTAACAATTTCCAAAGAAGAATTTAGGGAGGAGGTTTGGATTACAAATCCAATAATTACTTGCAGCCTCCACCAATTCCACCTAAGGAGCAGAACTAGAGAAGGCTATGTTGCAGCTATCTAAGACTACAAATGAGCAAATTCAAGTTACTAATTCTTTCATTAAGGAGACTAATGCCTTCATCAGTGAGACCCGAGCCTATCACAAGAATCAAGATGCTTCTATCAGAAATCTTGAAAATCAAATTGGTCAGTTGGCTAAGCAATTGACTGAGAGGTCTCAAGGACAATTCCCTAGTGACACTATTGTCAACCCAAGGGAGCAAGCAAATGCAGTTACAACAAGAAGTGGACTTGTTACCAAATCTCCAGAAAAAGCCCGATGTCGTTCAAAGAGAGGTTGAAGAGAAGACCACTACAGTTTCTGATGAACAGGTAGTTAAAGTGCCTTCAAGTCAGCCAGAGAAGAAACCAATGGATTTTTCTCATTTTGAGAAACCACCATATCCTATGAGGCTGGAGCCAGTATAAATCTGATGTCGTTGTCTCTATGCAAGTCATTGGGAATTTCCGAGCTAAAGCCTACCAGAGTTTCATTGCAGCTTGCAGATCGTTCGTTGAGGAAGCCAACCGGTGTAATTGAAGATGTGTTGGTAAAAGCTGATAAATTTATTTTTCCTGCCGACTTTATTGTTTTAGATATGGAAGGTGAGAGTGAAATACCTTTGTTATTAGGTAGATCATTTTTAGCTACTGCTAGGGCATTAATTGATGTAGAGCAGGGAAAATTAGAGCTTAGAATGGATAATGAATATGTTGTTTTTAATGTTTTTGACGTGATGAAACATCCTACTGACAAACATGATTGTTTTAGATTGGATATTTTAGATACATTGATCCATACAGATAAAACAGATGACCAAAAGTTGGAAGAGGATCTTGAAGCATTAGGTACAGATGAAGTATAAGAAGAAGTGGAGACGATTATGGAGGTGCTAGAGAAGGAAGAAGCTGACACAGTGAAGGAAACACCAAAGATTGAGCTTAAAGAATTACCCGACAATTTGAAGTATGCATTTTTGGGAGAGAATGAGACATTCCCAGTCATCATCAACAAAAAGCTGAAGTTAGAAGAAGAAGAGAAGCTGTTAAAGGTTCTTAAGGAGCACAAGACCGCAATTGGGTGGTCCATATCTGACTTGAAAGGAATTAATCCTTCTTTCTGTACCCACAAGATTTTTATGGAGGATGACGTGAAGCCTGTGAGACAGCCTCAAAGGAGATTGAATCCTACCATGAAAGAAGTGGTAAGGAAGGAAGTGGTTAAGTTGTTAGATGCAGGGATGATTTATCCTATATCTGACACTGCGTGGGTGAGTCCTGTTCAAACAGTCCCTAAGAAAGGTGGGATGACTGTAATCCAAAATAATAACAATGAATTGATTCCCACTAGAACCATCACTGGTTGGAGAATGTGTGTGGACTACAGGAGACTCAATGATGCCACTAGGAAGGATCATTTTTCGCTTCTATTCATTGATCAGATGCTGGAAAGGTTAGCTGGTCATGATTATTATTGCTTTCTTGGTGGGTATTCCGGCTATAACCAAATTCTAGTGGCACCTGAAGACCAGGAGAAGACTGTTTTCACATGCCCATTTGGAGTCTTTGCATACAGGAGAATGCCATTTGGCCTCTACAATGCACGCACCAGCGACATTTCAAAGGTGTATGCTTTATATTTTTTCTGATATGGTAGAAAAATGCTTAGAGGTGTTTATGGATGATTTTTCTGTTTTTGAATCATGTCTAATTAATCTATCTAGAGTTTTGAAAAGGTGTCAGGAAACAAACCTTGTTTTGAATTGGGAAAAATGTCATTTTATGGTTCGTGAAGGTATTGTTTTAGGCCACAAAATTTCTAAAAAAAGAATAGAAGTTGACAAGGCTAAATTGATGTTGATTGAAAAGCTTCCTCCTCCAGTTAATGCTACTAGGGTGAAGAGTTTTTTAGGTCATGCAGGTTTTTATAGAGGTTCATTAAAGATTTTTCTAAAATTGCCAAACCTCTTAGTCAGCTTTTAACCAAAGAGAGTGATTTTAATTTTGATGAAGTTTGCCTTAATGCATTTAATGTATTAAAGAAAAAACTTACTATCGCACCTATTTTAACAACGCCTGATTGGAATTTACCTTTTGAATTAATGTGCGATGCAAGTGCATATTTGCCATTGGTGCTGTTCTTGGTCAACGAAAGAATAAGTTATTGCATGTTATATATTATGCTAGTAAGGTTTTGAATGAGGCACAGGTTGTAACGCCTCCCTTTTACTCTCTCGTGCTTGATTGATTTTAGATGAAATCTCGTGTCCGCTTGTATTAAAATCATATTGATTTTAATTTTTACGAAAATTCTTTTCGCTTTGCTTGCAACTTTTACTAATCGTCTATATCATAAACGAATTCTCTCTCTTTTCATGGTTTAATCATAATAATAAAGTACAGTCCAGCAATACAAACCAAAGTATAGTTCATCATACAGTCCCAAATACATGCCAACATAAAAATACAACTAATTTAAATTCTAATACAAATCATCAACACATCTTCATCATCTTCTCTTCATAGTCATCCACTGCTGTACTGTTTCTCTGCTCGCCCAAATAGATTGGGGTCATCACAGGTGTCAACCACAGACACAACATGGGGTAAGTTTATGCCAAACATAGTTTGAATAATATAAACACAGATAAATAAAATCCACACAGCTCATACAGTGTACAGATCATCATACATATACCCATTGTGTGATGTATAAGATGCATGCTCGTCTTTTTATATGATGCATGACTGAGATCTCAGATTCTCATCACATGGCCATAGTCAAAGGTACCAAACTTTAGAATAGTTTCACCCACTCCAGTGAAACAGTCCCACCCACTCCAGTGAGACCTCCTTCCACTCCGAGGGGATAAAAGGGTACCGTAAAATAGTTCCACCCACTCCAGTGGAACCTCCCTCCACTCCGAGGGGAAAAATGCAAAGAATGAATGTAATGATTTTCTTTTATTTTGTTATTACTTCCATTCTCAAATTATCTTTATTTCAAAGCTTTCAACAAAACTCTTGGAATCCATAAATAATCACAACATACTTAACAACACAAGGATTCCAACGCTTCACCCATCTTTGTTTCTTTGAAACATTTCATCAAACACATGGTGTTCTTTCATGGAAGCACTCAACAACACATGAAATATTACATAACTTTTGCTAAAGCAACCAAACATGTAAATATAATTCAAATTCAACAACAAGGATTCAAGCCAACATTCTTAAACATATTTTATTCATTGTAACAAATTATCAAACACATGGTGTGCAAGCTTGAATTCTTAGAATTCTTTAAAGAAAGCTACTTAAACCTTAATCTTCATAAAATTCAATATAATAAATAAACATGTTTCTAATATAATTCTAGCATAAGATAGACATATTTCAAGAATTTACAAAACACTTTTAATGAAACATGTAAATTTTAGTAGAACATAAAACACTTTGATTTTAGTAAAATATTTCATTAGCCAATTGTTTTTCTTCTAAAATAGCCATAATGCCTATAATTTCTAATACCATTCATTCCTTCATTAAGTTAAGCTCTAATTATTTATACATCAATTATTCTTTAACCTAAGACCAAGTCACTTAATCAAGTAATCATGTATCTAGCAATTCTTAATTCTTTGAGGCATTTCATCAAACACCTAGAATACAAGACATGATTCTCTATGGAAACAACTAAGAAGCTTAATATTCAAACATAGTTCATCATAAACTTCCCCATACCTTTGCCTTCCTTAGGTTTTGGACAGCTTTCCTTATTTGAAGTTGAAGAGTCCTTGCTCCTAGAGTTCCTTGATTTTTCACGTGGACATTATGGGTGGAAGGCTTGGTTTTTTCTAGGTAAAAGATGTATTATAAAAGAATAGAAGGAAAGGCTTTTAGATGGCTTTGTACACGGCTGAACTCCCTTAAGCTGCCCCAATTTTCGTTCCTTTGCTCTCTTATATAGGATGGTTTAGTTTGATTTTTCTACAAAAAATCTCTAGGATCATTATGGCTTCTTTCCATGTGGTTCTTCCTTATTGGCTAGCTTAGTTTCCATCATTCTTTCTTGACTTAAATGGCACGTATACCTCCCCCAATTCAGACTACAAGTTCAGTTCTTCTTCCTTTTATACACTTATTGGTCTTAATTTTGTTACAAAATATCCTACTTAACTTTCCATTAGGCTTAATCTCATTGGCTATGCCTTTTGCTCCTTCCAAGTGTCCTTTCTTGATTCTTCTCAACAATTCTCATCTTCTCTAGTGTTATGCACGTGGGATGGCCAGCTTTTAGGAAAGTTTTACCACTTTTCTTCCATTTACATGTAGTAACCAATCATTTAAAGATTTTTGTGGTTTGCTTCTTTCTTAAAAATCCGTTTCTGTAAAATAATAATTCTGGGTTCGTTAACCGTTGGATCTTCTTAGAATTTTAAAGGTATACTCCTATCTCATATATCTAACTTCTGACCGTTGGGATTTTGGAAATAAGGCCTATAACTTCGTCCGTGTCCAAAGGAGTCAAGAGGAAATTTTCTTCAACAAAAATCTCCTTAAATCATCATTGCTTGGCTTTCCACTAGGTTTTACCTCATTGGCTAGGGTTTTTCTTCCTTCCATGTGTCTATTCTTGAAGTTTATTAAAGTTTTCTCCATTGATCTTGCATCATACTGTCAAGGCTAAATCTAGAATTCCAAATTAATCCAATTTTCCTTTTATTGCATGTGATAGTAAAATTCTATTTTCCTATTGGTCCATATTGACTCTAATTATTACAAAACTAACTTATTTAGGCAACCTATTCCTTCTATAATTAAAATAAAACTTCATAGATTATGTCCATCCTTCTCTTATAATTTTCTGATATCTGAGTTAGTCTAAATTAAAACTTCTTTTCCAATTACCTTCCAAAATTCCTAGAAATTCTAATTTAGGGTTCTTTGCCTCCACCCTTGCTGATAAATTGTTGTCTAAAAGTATTTTAACCTATACTCAGGTTTCTATTAATTTCTAAGGTCATCTTGGTCAGTTTTGACCTAGGGGCATTTTGGTAATTTCACATTTCATCCTAGGGGTATAATTGTCATTTCCAAAAGTGTTCAGGGAAACTCTGTAATTATTACCCTAGGGGTATTCTGATCATGTTTCAAGCATCCCAGAGTATTTATAAAGTTCCTTCCTTAAGATATCTTGCTAAAATACCTAAGGGCAATTTGGTCATTTCCAAAATGTCCAGGGGTATTTTCGTCATTTCTCTCAAATCTTTTGAATTGTCCTGAATTAACATTTTTCTCCAGTAATTGACTGTACTTCCCAAAATTTTGGGGTGTTACAATTCTCCCCTCCTTTAAAAAATTTCGTCCTCGAAATTTGTCTGATTCAAAAATATCTGATACCTTAAACTAAGATCCTCAATCATTTTAACAGATCCATTCCCTAATTTTTCACGTAAATTCACTATCACTATATTGATCTTTCCATGATGATTTTTCAACAGTTTCCCTTCATCTCTATTTCTTCAAAACCAATTTCTCAAACTAGAATCCTTATCATGAAAGTCACATAGCTAATGTCTCCAAATTATCAATGTAGTTCTCATAATTGCTAATTCTAAGTAAGGTATTTTCTCCCATGACTTTAAATTGCATGGACTACTATCTTTCCATTAGAATCTATTTTGGGTTCATCACATTATACTTACAAAAGGTTTGTCTGTAAAAGTTGAAATCAAAACTTATTCTTATACTGAGTATTTACCAAAATTCTTTCTCAACACTTAACTTGATCAAAGGTAAAGCTAACTTAGACAGTTTTCCTAGAAAGTTTCTATCCTCAAATACGGACTTAAGATTTTTCCTTCTTGAAATATCTCATGTCCTAAGGTTCTTGAAATATCTCATGTCCTAAGGTTCCAAGAAGGAGGGTTCTTCTTCCAAACATATTGAATGAAAGTCTTCAAGAGGTAATTCTACTTCTCCTACTCAAACTACTTCCAATAAATCTAGTTCAATTAAATGCTTTAAGTGTTTGGGTAAGGGTCATATTGCATCCCAATGTCCAAACAAAAGGACCATGATTGTGTTGGAGAATGGAAGGGTGGATAGCAAGTCATCTAGGTGTTCTCATAGTTCCTCTAGTGAAGGGAAAGATGATTGTTTTCTAAAACTGGAAGAGGGAGATCTTTTAATGGTAAGATGACTCATGGGAAGTTTGTGCAAAGATCAAGATGATACACAAAGAGAAAACATTTTTCATTCTAGATGCTTGGTGGATGGAAAGGTTTGTTCTCTAATCATTGATGGAGGAAGTTGCACAAATGTTGCAAGCACTAGACTAGTGGAGATGCCTGGTTTAAAAACTGCCCCTCACCCTAAACCTTATAAATTGCAATGGTTGAGTGATAATGGTGAGTTGGTTGTGGATAAGCAAGTGTTGCTTACATTCTCCATTGGAAAATATGTTGATGAAGTGCTTTGTGATATGGTTCCTATGGAAGCTAGCCATGTGTTGCTTGGTAGACCTTGGCAATATGATAGAGATGTTGTCCACAATGGGGTCGCCAATTGCTACTCTTTCTTGCATAAAGGTAAAAAGGTAGTTCTCTCACCTTTGTCTCCAAGTGAGGTGTGTGAGGATCAAATAAAAATGAGATTGAAAAGAGAAAAAGAAAAGAAAATCAAAGAACAAAATAGTCCTTCAAGAGAGAAAAGCCGAAAAGAAATATATGGCAAAAAGAGTGAAAAGAAAGAACAAAACAAAATAGAAAAAAAGAGTGAAAAACAATTGGTGGTAAAACTGGGTTTGTTCATCAAACCTAAGGAGTTTAAAAGAGTGATGCTAGCTAGACAACAACCGTATTTACTCGTTCCAAATTATATGTGCTTGTCTTCTAGTACCCTTGAGTTGCCTCAAGATTTTGATACACTTGTCAAAGAGTTTGAGAATGTCTTTCCACAAGCTATACCCCACAGCTTGCCTCCTTTAAGAGGAAGTGAGAATCAAGTTGTTCTTGTGTCAGGAGCTTCACTTCCTAATAAGGCTGCCCATATGCCTAGTCCGAAAGAGACCAACAACATCACCGTAAGGTATCAACATCCTAATCCTAGATTTGATGATAAGGTAACCAAATCTCCTACTTACTTTTCTCCTTTTTAAGGTATTTTATGGTTTTCACACATTATTTCCTCTTGATCCAATTGTCTTTCCTAATGATTCTTCTATTTTGAGTATGCATGGGTTCTTTAGGACTATTTTTGTTAGGAAGCTCCATGGAAGTGTGCGAAATCAAATTGAGTGGAAGATGGAGCAATTTGCACAACTTGCCAACAACGGGAGAAAGACATTGGTATTTGATCCTGGAGATTGGGTTTGGTTACATTTAAGGACAGATAGGTTTCCTTTTCTAAGGATATCTAAACTCCAACCTATGGGTGTTGGTCCTTTCAAGATCCTTGAGAGGATTAATGACAATCCCTATAAGATTGACTTGCCAAGTGAGTATGGGGTGAGTTCTAGTTTTAATGTCATTGATCTTTCTTCTTGTGATGTAGGTGTTTTGAATGCAAATCCAAGGACGGATTCTTTTCAAGAAGGAGGGGATGATAGAGGACTATCTAAAGATCATGATGATGGAGGTCCATATCAAGCCAAAGGTCTAGAAGGAGAGCTTGAATCACTTCCTTTGGTGAACTTTGGAAGGACCCATGACAAGAGCTAGAACCCAAGCCATTCAAGATCAAGTCAAAAGTCTTGTCTGTTGTAATAAGCAAGTGCTATCTATATTAATCGATTACAACGTATCTGTAATCAATTACACAAGCAAATCCTGTCTGTTTTAATTGATTATAACGTATCTGTAATCGATTAACAAGTATTTCTGTCTATTTTAATCGATTACAATGTTGCTGTAATCGATTACACAATACTAAAATGCTCTATTTTAATCGATTACACTTCATTTTAATCAATTATTTTCATTTAAAATGGTAGTGCTTCTATAGATTTTTGTTGTTTTTGTAATGGGCTTTGATATTTTCGCAAATAGGCCTAAACTTACGTTTTTAGGTGTTTATTAGAGGCCTAGCCATATAAATACTCAGACTTTGCTATTTTTGGTTAACTTTGATTAATGAAATTAAGCATTTTGCTTGCATTGAGAGCTTAGCCTCTTGTTGGTTCTTGAGTGAAACCAAATTGATTCTTATCAAGGAAGCTTTCCTTTGTGGCGAATCCTCCTCTGACTTTTCGCTCCGTTATGGATCGTGGCGTCATTCCTAATCATTCCTTAATCTTCTCCATTTTTTCTATTTGAGTTTCAAACCCCAATTCATGGAGTCTTGAAGTTTGCAATCTAGAAATGATCCAAGCCAAGCATTCATGTCTTAGTAGTCATCATTATGTCCCTACAAGGTTGACACAAGTATATGAAATTTAGAGAGATATGTTTTATTAATATGGCATTTATGTACATATTTTCCTCATCGTTCTTCAAATGGGCTTCATTTAAACCTCTCGAGCCAAAACCCTACTTTTTCTTGGGATAAAAACTCGAGTAGGAAAAAGAGTACGCCATCCAGCTTTCAATTTATCAACTGTAGTAGAACTTCAGGTTGGTAGCATTCCATGTTCTTGGAATGGCTTTACCACATAGTTCTTGTTTCTTGTAAGCTCCATTGTCCAGGCTGGTGACAATCCTGAATGAGCCTTCCTAGTTGGGTCTAAGCTTTCTTGCGCGGGGATCTTTTCTAGCTTCACCCCGAACACGCCAAACTAGGTTGCTTGGTTGGAGGGTTCGTGGGTGAACCTTGGTATTGTATGTCATGAATTTCCTCTCCAATTTCTAGTTCAACCCTCATGTTCTCTTTGTTTTGTTGTTCTTGAAACAACAACCTTCTTACCGATGGTTCCCCGAGTTCAACAAGGATCATAGCGTCTATGCCATATGTGAGTCGAAAAGGAGTTTCATGTGTAGTAGTCTGAGGTGAACAATCATAATCCCAGAGTATACTGGGGAGTTCTTCCTTCTAGAGACCTTTAGACTTGTCAAGTCTAGTACTTAGGGCTTAGAGGATGACTATGTTTGCTGCCTTTACCTGACCATTAGTTTAAAGGTGTTCGACAGAAGTGACAAGGTGCTTGACACCTAGCCTTGTGAGGAATTCTTTTTAGGTTTGTGCCTTGAATTGCGTGTCATTATCAGTACCGATTGCAAAGGGTAGATCATACCTGCATATAAGATGTTTCCAAGTGAAGCTTTCTACCTCACTGGCAGTTATCTCATGTAAGGGTTTTGCTTCTATCCACTTGGTAAAGTAGTCGATAGTAACCACCAGGAATTTAACCACTCCCAGGTAGAGGCCCTCAGATGTCCATCCTTCACATGGCGAATGGCCAAGGGGAGGTCAAAGTGTGGAGATTGTCAGAAGGAGTCCGTGGGACGTCCGTAAATTCCTAGTGCCTTTTGCACCTTCGAAATCAAAGGTGTTGATCCCGAGTGTCGGCCAATAGTATCCTGCTCATACTATCTTGGTGGCAAGGGAGCGTCCCCCTGTGTGGAGGCCGCAGATCCCTTCATGTAGCTCTCTCAGGACATAATTTGCTTGCTGGCTATCCAAGCATTTAAGTAGGGGTGCTGTTATTCCTCTTTTGAATAGTTTGCCATTAAGGATGACATAGTAACCAACTTTCCTTTTTAGACGTCGGGCCTCGTTTTCATCTATTGGTAGTGCCCCATTAATGAGAAAATTTTTGTAAGAGGTCATCCAGTTGGGCTCCTCCTATTCACCTGCCATTACCTCTTAGGTGTCTATGGTGGGAGTTTGGAGTGTTTCCTAGATGATAGTTTTGAGGTGTCTGGTCTTCTTAGTATTGGCTAGCTTGGAGAGCAGGTCTACCTTGGTGTTACTCTTTCTCAGCATGTAATACATTTCAAAACACTCAAAACTATCGATGAGTGTTCTGGCAATGCAATAGTATTGAGGAAGTATGACTTCTTTAGTCTGAAATTTGTTGGTGACTTGTCCTTGGACAAGTTGTGAGTCAGAGTAGCATCTCAAGCACTTAGCTCTGACTTCTGTGGTGATTTTGAGGCCTGCTATGAGTGCCTCGTACTCAACTTGGTTATTTGAAGCTCTAAAATTGAGCTTGAGGGTTGCTCTAGCGTAATGTTGCCAGGCCCTTCAAGAATGATACCTGTTCCGCTTCCCTTTACATTAGATGCTCCATCTATGTAGAGATTCCACCAGTCTGGGGTGAATTTGTCATTACCTGCGAATTCTGTGAGGAAGTATGTCTTGAATTGTGTTTTCAAGGGACCGTGAGGTTCATATTGGAGGTCAAATTCTAATAGTTCAACTATAACTATTTTGCCTGCTAGTTCGGGATTTCTCATCACCTGTTTGATGGCATAATTTGTTTTAATTATCACCTACTGGCTTTGAAAGTATGGTCAAGGCGTCTGGTAAAAATGACGAGTGCCAATGCAATCTTTTCTATCATTTGATAACACTTTTCGACTTCGTGCAGAATGCAATTGGTGAAGTAAATAGGGAGTTGATGCTTCCCTTCTTGTACAAGGGCCTAGCAAATAGCCTCGTCTGATACTGAGAGATAGAGGAGCAATGGTGCCCCTATCTAGGTCGGCTCAAAACGAGTGGCGTAGCGATGGTTTTCTTGAATGCTTCAAAGGCTTGCTCACAAGCTTTATCCCAAAGGAAGGGTTCGGTCCTTTTGAGCAACCTGTAGAAGGGCTTTGCCTTTTCGGCGAGCTTCAGGAGGAATTTGAACAGAGCCACTAGTCTTCCATTCAGCTTTTGAACTTTTGAGATGTTGGTTGGGCTATGCATCTTCAATACGGCGGCACACTTGTCAAGGTTGGCTTCAATTCCTCGGTGTGTAATCATGAAACCAAGGAATTTGCCACCAGCTACCCCAAATTTACACTTCTTTAGGTTGAAACGTTGTCATACTTTCAGTTTTCTTCAAAAACTTTTAAGTCCGTTACATGTTGAGCTACGCTTTGGGATTTGACAACCATGTCGACAACATAGACCTCGACGTTTTGTCTTATATGGTTTTTGAAGACTCGGTCCATTAGTCTTTGGTATGTGGTGCCTACATTTTTTAGGGTGAAAGGCATGACCCTGTAACAGTAGTTGGCATCTTCCGTGATGAATGTCATTTTCTCCTCATCTAGGGTGTGCATCTTAATTTGGTTGTACTCAGAGTATGCGTCCAGGAAAGTCAAAATCTAGAACCCTGATGCACCGTCAGCCAACCTGACGATGTTGGGCAATGGGTACTTGTCTTTAGGCATGCCTTGTTGAGGTCGGTGAAATCAATGCACATGTTCCACTTGCCGTTGGCTTTTTTGATCATTACAATGTTGGCGAGCCAGGCAAAGTGCCTGACTTCCCTGATGAAGTTGGTCTTCAATTATTTGTCAACTTTTCCTCTGACCGCCTTACATCTTTCTTCTCCCATCTTCCTTTCTTCCATGCTATAGGTTTGGGTTGAGGGCATATTGCCAGCTTGTGGCATATAATGTTTGTATACCTAGCATATCAGATGGTTGCTAGGAGAAAAGATTCGCGTTTTTGCAGAGGACATCGACTATGTGTCTGTGCTCATGACTGGTGAGGTCTTTGCTGAGCTGTGTGCATTGCCCGGGTTTGGGTCCAAGCTGAGACGACCGCTTCTTTTTTTTTTTTTTTGTTCGTTTTTTTTTTTTCCAATTACGGGGTTTTTTTTTTTTTTTTTTTATTTATAAAACGGAAGTATAAATGCCCAAAATTAATTGAAAATGACTTTAGAAATGAAGGTTCAAATGAAAATTCCGAACGAATTTGGAGATTATAAAAGTTTTTACGCGTTATTTAAAACATATAATCCAAGACATCAAACATACCACACAGTCCATTTATTACATATCCAGAGTCCAAATATAACAGTCCGTAGTACATTGCAAGCAAAGATCATCAAAAGCATACAACCAGCATACAATATTCATTCTATCTTCTCGGATGATATCCATATCACTGTTTTTTCTGCTCGCCCAAATGAATTGGGGTCATCACAGGTGTCAACCACACAACACAAAATAGGGTCAGTCTTGATAAATAAAATTTAAATATCATCAGGCCAAATCATAAATCAAATTTAATTACCGATGGTACAAATAGTAAATATACATATACTAAATGTAAATAAGTCATTTCCACTGTAATGAAATAAAAATGCATGCTCGTCTTATTATATGATGCATGACTGAGATCTCAGCAACGTCTAAATAATTGTGGCCACTGTCAGATAACCCCACCCTCACCTTAGTGGAACGAACTTATCCATCCTGTCAGGGTAGCCCAGTGTCGCGTAGGAGTCTCACTTCCATCCATGTGATCATCATGGTGGTGTGGTTCCCCACTGTCTCAACTACCCCCAAGTTAAAACACGTATGGAACTCAGTTTAGTTATCTGACAAATACACCTCTTTACGAGGATCGTCTCATCGTCTCAAATTCTACCCCACCGGGCAGATGCACATGAAAATGCACACATGATTTATTTTTCCTCTTGTAAATTATTCTTTTATTTTCATCACATCTCAATATCATCACAAGATCATCACGAGATCATCACGAATTCAATATCATTACAGGGTCATCACCCACCCAAGATCATCACATCAAACTTCTCAAGGCCAAATGATACCACACGGCCATCACATAGTTTACTTTTTAAATTATTTCTCATCATTTGAATTGCTTTACCTTCTTATATCAGTTTTGTATTTGTTTTTACCACTTACAAGTCACATAAAATAACACTATTAAATGGATGTTCAAATATTATTAAATTCTTATATGAATTTGCTGTTTTATTTAGAGTTAACATAAATTACAGTCACATGTATCATATAATACTGCTTTATTTTAATACAGCACAGCATATAGGTAATAACAGCGTACAGATACAGCAATATCATACGAATTTAATACTGTAACAGCGTATAGATTTATTTATTTACAGCATACAGTTATGTTTTCGTTTTTCAGCAACTACTATTTTCCCTACAACATTATTTACTTACATACGTACTCAAGTACTTACATACGTTACAGCAACTAAAATATGCTATCAACAATATGTTACAGCAATTAAAATTACCTACAGCAACCATCTAATATATGTTACAGCAATTTTCATACAGCTCATACAGCAACTAACTAATATATGCTACAGCAATTAAATTTATTACATACAGCAACTAATTCAAATGCGTTATAAAAATCTTAATACACATACAGCAATACTCTTAAAATACAACAGCCATATATAGAAACATGCAACCAATTTTAGTTTATTAAAATTTCTACCATGCTTAATTTTAATTCTAACATAGTAAAGATTCAATTGTCCAAATCATCTACCTAAAACCATGTTATTTTAACCATAGAAACTAAGTATTGAATTGTGGCTTCCTTCCTTCATCTAATTAAAATTTTTCTCTTAACTCTATCGTAATTCAAGTAATGAAAGATCTTAAAAACTTATTTAGAGGTAAGCTAATATTTAAATTTTATCTAACAAAACTACCCCTTACCTTAAATGTTGAATGCAATTAATCAAGCTTGGCCTCCCTATTCCCTCCTTCACGTGGACTTGGTGTGAGTTTAGGAATGTTTTTCTTTTGGTGACAAGGATGGTTCAAAGTGGGTACAAAAGGGACTTGTTGTTGGAATTGATTTAAACAAAAGCCAATGAGACCAAGGAAAGCTATACGGTTTTTTTTTTCTTTTTCTTTCTTTCTTTCTTTCTTTCTTTCTTGGCTGGTGGGTAAGTTTCGGTGGTGACTTGGCTTCCTTTGATTGTCAAGAGTTCAATTAAAAGCACAACAAGGCAAGTGAGTGAGAGTGAAAACTGCACGTTCAGTTTTTCTAAGGCTGTCCCAAATTTTTTTTTCACTTCTTTCCTTTTATAGTAAAATCCTATGATTGCTTCATTCCTATTGGTTGGCAACTTAACCTCCTTGGTCCACAAATTCTGCACGTTACCATACCATAGCTGAAGGAGATTTTTTCCTTGACTTTCAACTTATTCTTTTTGTACTTGCATTTATCCCTTTCATTAATAGTTTGTCCCCCCAATCATACTTTCTCCTTTCCACTTGCTCCCCCTCCATTGGTTATTCCTTTTGCTCTTGACTTGATCTTGACTTGGCCCCTCTACCCTTCTTTCCTCTTTATCCACGTGAATTTCAATTAGTAAGGGCTGTCCAGATTTTTCTTTTCTTCTCCTGACCGTGACATGCTCATCCTTTGCCAAGTGATGTTGCTTTTTTGTTTTATTATTTAGATATCTCTGGATTCTCATGATTTCCTTGCACATGATCTCATTAAATGGTTCTTATCCTTCTTTGACCAATCTTGATTTATTCATCCATATACTTCTACTTTCTCGTTGGTTTAATTTATAAAACTACTAAACTATCTTTAATAAATCTTTTTAGCTCATAACTATAATAAAACTCCTAAAATTATTTCCATCCTTCTCACACAATTTCTAATAATTTAGATAGCTTGAATTAATATATATTTAAATTCTAACAATCTTACTAAATGGTGAATTTTAATTTTCTAATTGTCCTAAAATATTACTTCAATCCATAAGTAAAAATATGGGGGTGTTACACAAGCTATAGTTTAACAAGTTCTTCAACAGGCTTCTGTCCTCTATAGATGGTGTCATCGCATGGATCTACATCAAATGTATCATCATGATGAATTGTATAGAAAGTTAGGGTGTGAAGGGTAGACCCTTTGTCTATGCTCATGACTTGGCTGGTACCCCTCAAAGTGGGATGGTGTCTTCCTGGTTCCCTGTTGGGAGGATACGGCGAAACTTTTAAGCTCTCTGCATTGCATTGTCGGGCTTGCTTTTGGTCTGCCTTGACAGTGACCACTTCTCTTGTCATGATAGGGAATTTCCTCTTTAGGTGAGGTGTGGAGACGATGGCTTAAAGCTCCTTCAATGTTTTCCTGCCAATTAAAGCAAGATAAGGGGTGTCGGTATCAATAATTAAATACCTGATAGTGAAACTCCTCGAGAGTGAGCCTTGACCAAAAGTGGTCATGAGGTCCATGTAACCTCTGGTTTCTAACCTTTCTCCTGCAAAGCCAATGAAGGGTCCAGGATGAGGATGAATTGTGTCTGGTGAGACTTCAAGCTTTTAGAAGGTCTTCCAATATAAGATGTCTGCTGAACTACCCTGTTCAATGAGAACTCTTGACACCATAAAATTACAAGGGAGACCTCCATTGTGTGGTCCTGGTTAACAAGGTTAATGCCTATGAAATCTTTGACTGTGAATGTGATTGGAGAGAGGCGTCGTTGTGGGGGAGCATCGACATAGTTAATGTCGATGTCCCGTATAGCATGAAGTTATCTTTTTCGAGACTGGTTGGATGGTCCTCCATGAGAGAATCCATCGGCGATGGTGTTGATCACACCTCAGATTTGTTGGGCTGGCTCATTTTCCTGTTGTTAAGGAGGTTGGCCTTCATGTCTGGGCTGATGTTGCATTTATCACCCTATAACGACCTGCCTCATCACTACGATATCACTACTCTAAACGTGTAATCTCAATTTTTAATAAAAACTCCATTAATTTGATTATGAAAATGGTAGTAAATTTTTCGCGATACTACACTTACTAGACATCGCACAAATACATAAATAAATAAATATACATATATCTATAAATTGAGCCGCATATGTCATTCACATGTCAGAACTTAGTTTAGTTTTTTACATGTATTTAAGTCTAAAATTTACATGCCCAACCAAAAAGTATTTAAGGAACCAACTAAGAAAGAGTTAATAACAAAACACAATTATCTCCCAAAATGAATTCCAACGTTATCACGTGGCTTAGTGGCTCCAACAAAAAGGATCTCTCTCCAATATCACATATTGATGCTCATCTGCTCCCACAAACGAAAGTTCGTGATCATCATAGGTACCAACCACACGGTACAAAATTGCAAGGGTAAGTTTATTATACAAAATCAACAAGCACCAGATAACAATAATAAGAAAGAAAACAACAATAACAACCACAATCATTCTCAGTAATCAATCAGTCCAACACACACTCAACAAACTAGTCATAAAATTTTTTTTCACAATTCAAATCAACTATGCTCAAAATGATGCATGCACCTGACTCCACTCTCACCATGCAATGTGGTAACATCGGAAATAGCCTCTCACTTAGGAAAATGATTCAGTCATTTGTCGGGGTCACCCTGTCGTGCACTGGCCATCCCCCCCCCCCCATGGTGATCTGCCTGACTCTCAAGGAAATTCTAAACCAGGTGACATGCCCCTTAGTACCGGTATTTTTATCCTCATAAAAACCACAGGTACACACTACCTTCATTCTATTTCCATGCAACTGTGAAATATGAAACATGGGCTCATCAATGCACTCACCGTGGATAGAGATCGGAATCCTAAGCAATCCCTTCTCCTCTCCAGGAATGCTTAAAATTTGTAAACTCTTCCTCGCAAGGATATCCAATAATTCATGCACCCGCATGCACATACATAGCATACAAACATGGGCTCATCAATGCACTGATCATGGATAGAGACCAAAATTCTATGCAATCTCTTTCTCTCTTCAGAAATGCTTAAAATTTGTAAAATCTTCCCCGCAGGGATATCCAACAGGTCACTGCACCCCCCATGTACAACATACATTCATCACGATGACATCATCAACATCATCTCTCATCTATGTCATCATCAACATTAATATCATCTCAATCTCGATATCATCAACAACATTTTATTTCAAATATCATCAATAACATCAATATCATCTCATATTAATATAATCATCAACATAATCTCATTTCAATATCATTATCAATATAACAAACAATCGCATTTCACTTCTATATAACATATGTCTGAGATTCACATTCCCCAGGTCTTCAGACAACACAAACCTCATTCATTCACAATTCATATTACCACGAGACTAATATTTTAGGAAAATTATAAATCAAAGAGGAGTACTACAATATAGAAAACAACTCTTATGTCGTTTAAAAATTTAATAAAGAATTAAATAGGAAAACATATTATAAAATTTTGGGCAGAGTCTCCTCTATAATTAAGACTTTTCCCAAAAATTTCAATCATTACAACAACAACATCATTTACATTTTATCCATCAATAACAAATTTATCGCATTCCATTAGTTAAAAACACATTTTTTCTTGAAAACGAGCACACAACAGGAACAAACATACATCAATAATAAATATATCGCATCCTATTAGTTTAAAACATAGTATTTCTTGAAAATTAGCACAGAACAGGGACAGGCATACATCTCCATAATTGGGTTCCTTGACCCCCAACTATGGTATCAAAAACAGTAACCAAATAATAAACTCCCATCTCCTATCTATCTCCCTTTGTTAGCTCCTAGTAGCGTCGTTTTGAGATCTCTCAAGTTCACGTGCTTTGGCCCAAACGCTGAGCTCTATATACCAAATTGAAGATAGTTTAGTATAGATTTCAAAGACAAGGTTAACATTAACATTCGGGGTCAAATACCCACTCTAATTTAAAAA
The DNA here is from genome assembly GCA_013407115.1 of Glycine latifolia. NCBI lineage: Eukaryota > Viridiplantae > Streptophyta > Magnoliopsida > Fabales > Fabaceae > Glycine > Glycine latifolia. The sequence goes on along the minus strand of QARZ01041114.1, from coordinate 173,266 downwards.
GGGGCTAAAATGGTGTTTTAGAAGTCCACATCAAAAGGACATCATTTTGAAATTTCAATCACACCAATGTGACCAGGGCTCAACGAAGGTCACAAAAATGACATCAATATTATAAAAAGGAAACTCTTACAACGTCTCATTTTCAAAGGTTTTTCAAAGGAAGTGTAAAAACACCCAATAACTGTATCCAAATCACAAGAGATATCAAGAGAGGCTTCAAACTAGCTAGGAGAAGGCATAGAAAACACAGTTACCTCGTAGAAACTGCGAAGGAAGGATTGGAGGCTACGTTCTCTACCAAATCCTCAAGTTGAGTTTTGAAGGTTCCAGTCCAATTAAAGTGTTCCTCTCTATGCAGTGGTTCAACGGCAAGAAACAGCGGTTCGCGGTGGTCACCAGTGGCCGTGGCTGGTGGAGGAGGGGGAGGGGTTGGGTGGTTGTTTTGAAGAAGCAGGAAGCAGAATTTTGTGTTTTGACGCTGCTGCAAAAACTTATAGTCGACTTTACTCGCCCAAGAAAATTTTTGCTTGCCTGGGCGAGCTGACCCAATTTTTGAAATTTCACTGCTTTTGTGAAAAATTAATATCTCATGCTTCTGATGTTATTTCGCCAATCCCAACGGTCAAAAGTTACATATGTGGTTAGGAGCCTGACTTTAAAATTTGAAGGCAATCTAACGGTTTACCAATCCAGAATTGTGATTTTACTAAAATAGGTTTTGGGTCAAACCCGAAATCACACAATTTCAATGCAGATCAAACAAATTCCACATAACCTAACATCCACACCAAACATTGAACATGGATATTCACACAACATTTCAACTAATATAAATTAATAAAGTAATTAAATAATACAAGAAATACATCAAACATATATTTTCAATTACTGAAATTTCAAGACATTACAACTCTCCCACCCTTTTAGACATTTTGTCCTTGAAATTTACCTGACTCAAACAAGGCTGGATAGGCTTCTCGCATCTAATTCTCTAGTTCCCATGTTTCATTCTCTCCTGATGTACCTCCCCAGATCACCTTGACCAACAAAATCTTTTTCCATCTTAAGTGCTTTGTTCGTCGATCCTCTATCCTTAAAGGCAATGTTTCATATGTCAAGTTTTCCTTTACTTGAACGTCATCTAATTCGGCCACATGAGAAGGAGCATGGATGTATTTACAGAGTTGAGACACATGAAAGACATTGTGGAGTTTAGAAAGGGACAGGGGTAATGCAATTTGATATGCCATAGGGTTGACTTTTTTGAGAATTTGGAAGGGACTAATAAAATGAGGTGTGATTTTTCGGGATTTCAAGGCTAGACCAACCCCAGTCCACAGAGTGACTCTCAATAATACATGATCACCAACCTTTAATTCCAGGTCTTTCCTCCTCTTGTCCTGATAATTCTTCTACCTACTTTGAGCAATTGTCTTTTTCTCTTGGATCAACTTGACCTTCTCAATGGTTTGTTGTACCACTTCAGGTCCTAGAGTGAGGTTTTCTCTGGGTTCTAGCCAACACAAGGGTGTCCTACACCTTCTACAATATGGATCTTTGTATGGATTCATGCCAATGGTAGAATGAAAACATTTTTTATAGGTAAACTCTATCAACGATAGAAAACTCTCCCAACTACCCTTTTGTTCTAATACATAGGCCCTCAAAAGGTCCTTTAGAGACTGAATGGTCCGTTCAATCTGACCATCGATTGAGGGTGATAGGCTGAACTTAGTCTAAGCTTGGTTCCCAATACTTTGTTCAGACTCTCCCTAAATCTAGAGGTGAATCTAGGATCTCTATCAGATACTATGCTAGACGGTACACCATGTAATTTGACAATCTCACTAATATACAGGGAGGTCAACTTCTCTAAGGAAAACCTAATATACTTGGATAGAGAAGTAAGACAATTAATAAATAAGTCTGTATCATTGGTAAAAGTAGCATGGGGACAAGGATGTTTGGAAGAATATACTTGGGAGTTAGAATCAGAGATGAAAAAGAAGTACCCTGAATTGTTTACAAGTATTTACAAATTTTGAAGGCAAAATTTTCTTTTTAGAGGGGGTGAAATGTAACATCCTCAACTTTTTATCTTGAGCTTATAATCATGTTTAAATTAATTATGTATATGTGATGATAGTTTGATACAAGAAGAATAGGATAGAATTTATTTGAACACAAGTTGTCCAAAACTGTCCACACCTAAAACAGATAGTGCCACCCATTTTTAAAAATTCATATCTCTCTCATTTCTTACTCAAATTAGGCTTATGATATATGAAATTAAATATATAGATGTTAAATCTAACATATCAAAAATTTAGTAAAAAATGGGTTGTTTACTTCTTGCAGTCACGAAAACACTAAGAGATGTTATTGCTCCATTTTGGGTCTGCTGGCAATTTTGGAGTTTTGTTTTTGAAATACTATATCTAGAGTTTTAGAAATCCAAATGAGGCATGTGATACCTTGTTGGAAATCTTAGGAAGTATAGTTTAACATACTAACAGATTGAAATTTATGTACTTGTAGATTAGTACAGATTATAGGAAGAACCGAACCATATGTGGTGAGATTTTTTTAAGCTTTGGAAGTAAAAAAATTTTCTTTTGGCAACGTGTAGCTCCTAGAGTTTTGGCACAAGGGCTAAAATTTTCAGCCAAGCTTGGACCAATCAGAGGCTGCTTAATGAAAGATCCATTTTCACGTGCATATGGGTCATTAATGAAGGTAATCTTGCTTCAAAACATTAAACTATAGAAGTAATCGTGAATGTGTATGTTGTTGCGAATTTTTGTGGAGACCAAATGGAAAAGGTAAATTATGGCCTTGTGTGTATGTGTAATTGTAGGAACCAAGCAAATAAAGTCCAGCTACTCATCCATGCACCACGTGCACCAAGTCAAGGATTAAGGAATATTTTACCAAGAAAAATCCAGTGAATAAGGACAAAAGTGTAGGATAATATCCCTTAAGTAATGATTAGTTAGTTACATTCTAACTAAACTAACTACTAACGAAATTGAAATATAACTAAATTCCCTTAATACCTAACTAACTTGATTAATATAAATAGCCTATCATACTACAAAAATTTTGCACATAAATTACTAGCTTTAAGGGCTCACTCTCACGGCTACTTGCTTTCACTTTGCACTTTGTTTTCCTTTTTCATTTGCTCATAATCGTAGTGTCCTATACCTCTATTTTTTTCTTTCTTTCATATAAAGACTTCCATACTTGAAGAATTTTAAAGAAGTACAGCCACTTCTTGAAGAACTTGGACACAACTTCACCTAAGGCAGGCTAGGCTTCAATCCTTAATTAAGGGTTTATTTGGACTAATCTTTATGTGTAATGGTGCAGATATATGGCTGACCCTAGTAGGCTGAATTTTAATATCATTAAGGGATATTTTATGATGTGGTTATGTTGATTTAAGATTAGGATAGGTTGATGATTGAAATGCTAGAATTCTATTAATGGTTGAACTTGATCATTGGTGACCTTTGGACTTGTTTTTGTTGGAATTTGGATTGTTTGCTTATATATATGTTGGAACTATTTTAAATTAGATTTAAGAAGTAAAGGTTGAATGGAAGGTGGGTAAAAGGTTTAATTACTCAAGTGATTCAGTTTTCATAATTAAGCATTAGGATGATAAGTTGAGAAGAACATAAGATCTAGGTTAAGTTCTAATCTTTTATTGGGATAGTGTAAAAGAATTAGAAAATTATTTGAGAGATATAGTATGGTTTGTTAGTTAGATTACTAACATGTTGTCTTTAGCTTGAGATCATTATTCTTGCCATGCACAAGTTGGCAATCTTTTGATTGAATAAGGTGAGTTAGCCAAACCTTGCACCTTGGTATATTGTGATGAAATTTTTCCATGAGGGTGTATGAGTTTGCTCATGGATTGTATTATGAATTTTATATGAAGTTATATATTGATTCATGTTTCCGGGTTCAGTACGAGATTTGCGAAATAGGATCCGATACTACATCTAGTACGAGATGTAGAGACCAGGTGCAAAAACATGGAAATTATCATGCATTGTTTGCGTAAGACGACTGCAGCGTACTACATCCAATACAAGGAGTAGCTACATACAGTACGATATGTAGAAGACCATGTGCACTCTGGAATTGCATCATGCATACATGTTGTTTGAATGATTATTTATTATATTGATCTCCTTGGAATTTATTAATGAATTACTAACGTACTAAAGTATTTGGTGGTTTAGTTTTTCTACTGAGAAATTTTATTTCTCACTAGATTTGTTTCATTTTTTTAGATGGCTTCAGTAATCATCTTCCTTGATGCCTTAGACCTGGGATGGTATAAAGACGAAGAGAGAAACTACTATGTTATTACCATGAACCCAGTTATTCATGTTTATATTTATTTTGGAACCCATTTTCCAGTGTCAGTTCTTAACAGCATGTTCAACCTAACGATCCATTTCTGCAATTTGCTCCCTCCTACCCTGATCCACTAATGGAGCCTATTAATCTGTCTAATGCTGAAGAAAGTATAGCTGGAAATTTCTGAGATAAGAAACGGGTAGTCTGGTGTATGAAAAATAAATAAGGATCGTATCTAATAGGGCTAATGGGTTTCTTAGTAATCCTATGTTTTAGCGTTAGATATTATGGTGTGTATGATGAACCTTGTAACTTGTAGTTGTGAATGATGTAACAATAACCAAAGTATGTTTAATAAATTAGTTTCCAACTTATATAACTTATATGAAATAAAAAAAATTATCTAGAAAAATATTAGATCGTTACACTATTAGCATCTTGGTTTCTATGTTGGTCTTCAGGATGTCCCCCAAGTCTAGTTCCAGCTAGGTGATTATCAGGTCTTTTTTATAAATCGTGATAAGTACCCTGCATGTATGAAGTCTTAGATTTTGTCTTTCAAGACCCAACACTCTTTAGTGTTGATGGAGGTCCATTCCAAGCTAAAGGTCTAGAATGAGAGCTTGAAGCACTTCCTTTGGTGAACTTTAAAGGACCAATGACAAGAGCTAGAACTCAAGCACTTCAAGACCACATTCAAGCTAACTTGGGCAAGTATGAAGTTGCACACCAATTCAAGGATGACAAGAGCTGGATTTTGATGTCTCAAATCCACTTTAATTCAATAAATTTCAGCACTTGTTAGAAGAAATTCAATAAAAACACTTGTAATAGGTTGTCACTGTTTTAATCGATTACATTGACTGTGTAATCGATTACAACATTTCAGTTGCAAACAAGAACAAGGTCTTACTACTTTAATCGATTAAATGGCTAGTGTAATCAATTATTTCAGTGCTTGACTATTTTAATCGATTACAAGTGTGAATTAATCGATTATTTCAGTCTGAACTGCAACTCACATGTTTGGGAAGCCAATAGTCACTTTGGGAAAGCTTGCACTTCAAGCTTCATTTAGGCTTCATTTCAATTTGCATTTTTCTTACATTTTAGTGACATTTAGCTGGTAATTTCGTGGCCTATATAAGGTGCCAAAACTGAATGTAACTAACTTTGGTTCATTAGTACAATTCTGAAAATTGTTGTGAGGGTTTCTCTCTTGTTCTTGTTCAAGAACTTCTTGAGTCTTATCAATGGCTTCCTAATGCTATTGTGGTGATTCTTCCTAGATTTATTGGAGAGCTTCTCCATGGTGTCTTCACCTTCATCCCTAACCTTTCTTCCATCTTCCATTTATGCAATTATAAGCTTCTAAAACAGTCCCAATTTCAAGGAGTGCTGGAACCTTGTGTGTTCTTGAAGTTTGCTTGAAGAATGGGTTCTATTGCAAGATAGATTTGGGAAAACTTAATGGCTATGGGTTCAGTTGTTACTTCATGTGGTATCTAGAGCCTAATCCTTATAGAATTCTTCTTCAAGTTCAGTTTTAGAGTTTCTTCAAAGGTAAAATTCTGCATCAAATCCAAAAACGAAAATCCATTTCAATTCCTTGTTTCTTGTTGTTTTCTTTTGATTCTTGGTGGTGTGGGCTTGTTGTGTGTTTAGCCACAAAACCTTAGTGTTTTCTTCAAGTTCTATGTGACTTCATGTTCTTATGTTCTTCATGTTCTTCATGTGTTCTTCACATTTTTCTAAATTTCTAGCTTTGATTATTGCCAACTTTTGTTTGTAGTGTTTTTGTGTTGTATGACCACTTGTTTTGATTCTAATCTCATGCCTAAACTGAATTGAGTTGTTAGAAGCAAATTTTACAATTGTTATACATCATATTTTTAGTGATTCATTGAATTTCTTTAAGATATTTTGAACTTGTTCAAAAGAAAAACAAAAGCTGGAAAAAAATTGTGAAAGAAACAATCAAAAGCAAAAGAAAAATACATCAAGTGATATCATATTGGTACAGCCAAAGACATAATTGATTAGCGGCTGGAAAAAGTGAAAGAAAAACAGAATTTAGAAGCAAAGTTATAAAATTACAAGTTCCAAAATTTCCTTTGAACAACAAAATCAAGTGAACTTGTATGACATGCAAATTTGATGAAATTTGGCTTCTAGCAATTGAATTTACTTGGCATATTCTCCTTGTGCAGTTTGATACAGCCAGTAGTATTCCTTGAGCTATCTCATTAAATTCCAATTTGAGTTGTGCTTTTCTAAATTTTTGCTTTGTTGCTTGTCTCTTAAAATTTCCAATGTTTTTGTCTTAGAGTTTTCTTGTTCTTTGAACTCTTGGGTCTAGCCTAGAATCATTTCCTATTTCACTATAGTAAAGAGGCTTGATTTGATTAGAAGTTTTTGCTTAAGAACTATAGAGAGGAATAAGAGTGGAAAAAGGCAAGAGAGATCATTATAGAAAGAGCCTAGACTAAGAGTGGCAAACACTTAGAGAGTGGTGAGAATTTCCTTATATACTTGTATTTTTGCTAACCATTTCTTTTGAAGGATGAGCTCAATAGGAGATGAAGCTTTATCACCTAGAGACACTAGGTTGATGGAAGCCATGACAAAACAAATGGAAGACTTCAAAACTAAAATGGATGCAAGATTTGAGGAATTTAAAAGGAAGACTCAAAGAAGGAGTAGTCCAAATGGTAGTGTGGATAGAAAGGCTCATGGCAATAGGAGGGTGAGTGAGTATGCTTATTCTTATGGAAGAAATTATTATAATGATAAGAGTGAGAGGAAGGAGAGGAGAGAAAATAATGATAAAAGAGAAGTCCACAAAGCTCAAAGGATGGAGCAACAACTAAAAAGACCAATGTTACTGTATCACTGTCTCTTAATCACGCCATTAACATATTTTAGATGAAAACCCCTTTAGTTTTTCTTTTGATTATGAAAGCAGTAGTAAATTTTTCGTGAGCACATAAAGACCATCATCACAAAGTAAACACGTAAATAAGATACGTACAAGACATCTCAAATATATATATATATATATATATATATATATATATAACATAGTTTAGTTGTAGGTATAGTTGACCATGTCTAAAATGTATAAACTTTTCAAAAGAAACAAGAAATTATACAACGAAAGGTAAATACTCAAAGGAAACACAGTTCATGGCCGAAGTCTGATCCATCATCATCCCGGCAACTCAACGGCTCCAACCAAAAAGGGGTCATTTTCTCGATCACCTACTGTTGTCCGCCTGCTCACACGAACACGGTTTGTGATCATCACAGGTACCAAACCACACGGTACAATAAAGCAAAGGTGAGTTTATCATGTTAATCAATAAACAATAAATAACATCAATTAGGGAATGCAATCCAAACACCACAATATCAGCATAATGTCCAAGCATTTCATCACGTAATCAACATGGACAGTCATTCAACAACATTCCACAAGTCAACTTATAATGCCTAGCATGATGCATGCCTCTGACTCATCTCTCAGCATGCCATGTGGTACCATCCCAGAAATAGTCCATCCCTGTGGTCTTGATGATGCAGTAGCTTGTCAGGGTCACTCTGTCATGCACAGGCTGCTCCCCTCAGTGGTGATCAGCCTCAGGGTGTCAAAAGGAGTTCCTAACAGACGTGGCCCCCCAGTAGCCTGGTACCTTACAGCCAATCATCCAATTTCCATCATGCAAATGTCGTATGTCCTATGGGCACCATCAATGCATGACCCAGCCAAGAACAAATCCGTCCTGGATAGGTTAATACGTCATGCACCCCCCATGTACATACATACCATCAAAATCACGGGCTGCCACAACATGGGCTCATTGATGCACTGACTGTGGTCCTTGCAAGTTTAACCACCCAGTCCCGACATCTCATGTGTCTATACATAGCCTACCACCATGGCACCATCAATGTATGACCCAGCCAGGAACAAAACCCGTCCTGGATAGGATACTCGTCATACACCCCCATGGGTATCTATGTATATCCACATGCATTCGATAGCCATGGGCACCATCAATGTATGACCCAGCCAGGAACAACCCGTCCTGGATAGGATAACTCGTCATACACCCCTCATGGTATCAATGCGTACATCATTACCTCAAGCCATCACATAGGCAGACCTCAACTGTTATCAACATAACCACATACGTTCCTTACTTACACGTTATTCACAAACACCACATGAACTAGTGAGCCAATGTGAAGTATTAGGTGTCTAGGTTGGCACCTAGATATAAGGATTTTTGATGTAAGAATCCGAACAAGGGAGGACAAGGTCAGACGAGGGCGAACAAGGTTTACGAATGTCGAGTAGTACCAGGTAGGTGTTCTCAAGAAAGGATACTAGCTCAACCGAGAAGGAAACCCGGTAGCCCTTTCTCAAGAAAGAAAATGAGCTCATCCGAGTAAGGAAACTCGGTAGCTCTCTCTCAAAGAAAGGAAATGAGCCCATCCGAGTAAGGGAACTCAGTAGCTCACAAGGAAGAGACACGAGCTCTACCGAGTAAGGAAACCTGGTAGTTCACGATGAAAAGACTTGAACTCACCAGTTCCAAAGAGAATGAACAACTCCGGGTAAGGAACCCAGTATCTCTAAGGAAGAGAAAGTGAGATTAACAGCTCTAAGAAAAACAACCCCGGGTAAGGAACCCGGGATGCTGACATCTGCCAACAACTGACTGCTAAGAGTAACGTCTCGTTTATATATATGTACGCTACGTAGTGAGCTCAGCCCGGCATACCCAACCCGGTATCCGGCACCTTCACAAACACTACTAAAAAGGTGTTTTGGGATTTTACAGCATCAAAATACCAACTTCACACACATGCACAGGAGTTCTTACGCATCAACTCTCCCCACAAGAACACCATCAAACTCTTCACACAAAAACACCAACCAACAAACATAAAACACATCACGTCTTGTTCATTAAAAGACATAGCTTTTCTGGGAAAAACAACACACACCAGGGACATGCAGTTATCTTCATGGTTAGACTCCCCGACCCCCAACCATGGCATCTAAAGTTGTCATTAACACAATAAATTTCCCTTACCTAACCAGGAGTTCGTCCTACAGTCTAGCAATGCTGAAACACCGTCTTCTGAAGCATGAGCATATCCATTCTCTTTCGAACCTCAAGAAAGATGTTCGTCGGCTTTTGCTCCGGTCACGAGGTTCCTCTTGACGTAAAGGGGTTTGTGGCAGTTACGGTGGTCCTCGAGGGCTGAAGGTGACATAGAGGGGTTGAGGAAGAGCGGTTTCTGGGTAAGTTTAGAGAGAAAGGAGAGAAAAGTGCAAGGAGGAAGAAAGGAAAGCACACCTCCGCTGCGCACTCTGTTGCTTATATACACGGCTGACAAGACATGTCCACTTAACGTGCACGGCCAACAACCACAGAATAGCAGAGTTGACTTAAGCCTAACATCCATCAAGCACGCATACCAAGGCAGAACAGTAACAAACAATAATTACCAAAATAAACCAAATAACCAAGCAATACACACACGTAAAACGTCCAACTCAGCAAACTCTGAAATTTCTAGGGTGTTACAAAATGCACAACAGTCAAATGGTGCTTATGATATTCGTTCAGGTCAAGAACCATGTACTGCTCCTAAACGTGCCGAGGAATATAATTATCATTTGGTATATAGTTGCATTTCTTTCCTGACCTTGTTATTTGTAAATTCGTGTAGCTTGTTTATTACATAATGAAGTACTTAAAAACAAAACATATGTTTTGTTGTAGTTCACGCAAAATCCAGAGTCATTTATTCCTTCAAGCAGCCAGGCACATATTTGATTAAGGTATGTGGCTTTTATCATTTTAAAGTCTTTAGTGTTTAACAATGCAACACAAATGCCAACAGAAGCAATTGAAAACAAAAGATACTTTTTAAAAACTGTTACAATTTTGAATTCGTGTGTTTACTTATAATTATCATATATTTATATTATAGACAACAAACATAATTTGTTATAGCGTGTACTCAATTCATGACATTGTTAATTTCTAAAATATTTATATGTTTACTTATTATAAAAATAGTTTTCCAATTTGAAGCGAAGCGAAGCACAAAAAATTGGTATATCCCGTAAGAATGCACAGATTACCGACTAGTTTTTGTCTAAATAAGATCCATCACTTAGAATGTTTATTAAGGATGGCCTTTTTTTTATTAACTAAATGGTCTCTACCATTTAGTGTCCGTCCAGTTTATAGGTAGAGCCAAATTTACGTGTTATGGCATACATTATAATAATGTAAAAAACATTTGAAAGTGAAAAAATATCTTGCATTTATAATATTTTCGTGTTCATTTATCAAAAGTGTGGTGCAATGAGGAATTTTGAATTTGGAAATACTGGAGTAAACTTATTAAAAAGGGGTGCAATTAAAAATCTTAACTTTTCTGAAAATGTGCACAACAAAACAAAGGAAGACCACCTGCCAATTAACACTTTAACCCAATTTTTTGCCAAGGGTAATTAACGTAAAAAATTATATAGAGGTATATTAATAAATATTAAAAATATTAATAATAATATTACATTGAATATAATACTGGTAGTGTATTTTTATATATGTGTATATATTAGACAATTTTGGATTTGTGCGGGTAATTTCCCAACATATAGCTATAAATATTATATTATATTATATTATATTAGATATAGGTATATTAGATTAGATGCACCCAGCACGTCTTTTTATTCAATATACCACTGTCATTTGAACTGCACAACATCTTGGGTAACGTAATGAATGGGAACACGAGCTAGGCTACTTCATTTGTCACATGTCCCATTAATTGAAAGACCTCTATCAACAATGCCATCGGAGGTTATAATGCTAGCTTTGGCTTTGACTTTTGAGACCTGATTTTTTTTAAACATGATATCAATAATAATTATATCATTTTTTCGTCCTTCAAATTACAGCGTTTATTATTATTAAACTTTTTACCTATGTGCGCTTGTATACGTAAATTATTGTCATATAATTATTGTAATTTTCATTGTAACTTGTTTCTGCATAAATGTCGACCGTTCGCGTGGCCTAAATTATAGTAAG
>QARZ01041114.1:117947-147885 GCA_013407115.1 Glycine latifolia | reverse complement strand
ATATATATATGTTTGTCATAGTGTAAACTTTGTTATGTAAACTTAGCGACCCACCTTCTTTAATATAATTAAGATTCTGAAGGTTTTTCATAGTGTGAATACTTTGTTTTGTGCTGGTTTCTTTAAGTATCTGCATATATTCCATTTTAGCTCACTGTTTGTATAAAATGTGCCAAAAGAATAGATATTTTTATCTCCATTAACCAAATATATTTTAATTTAAGTGTCTTAAAATTTTAATATTGGTTTAAGCTTTTAATGTGTTTTTTAATAGTACAAGGAGGGAAATAAATAAAATAATAAACCATTTTTTAAAAAAATGACATTCTACATCGGTTATGTAATAAACAATATAGAAACTGACTATACAACATCGGTTATAGGAAAAACCGATGTAAAATAGACAATTTTTACATCGATTTTATAGAAAACCGATGTTGTAAGTACTATACAACATCGGTTTTACATCAATTTTTGCATAAACTGATGTTGTTATGGGCACAACAACATCGATTTTTCTAAAAACCAATGTTGATTTTTGCATATTTTACATTTTTTTTGTTTATTTCGTATTATAGGACATCGATTTTCTTAAAAACTGATGTTGTGTAGTTATGTTAACATCGGTTTTTGAAAATCGATGTTAACATTGATACTTTTGATGTCGGTGGATTCAACATCGATTAAAAACCAATGTTAAAAATAAAAAATAGCCGATATTAAAAGCCTATTTTCTAGTAGTGAACCTACTACTTCCCATAAATACAATGCAACTTTGTAATGTCTAATATATCATAGGAAAGTCTTGTAAGAGTACACATCAAACACCTTGTTAGAAACCATATCATAAACATTTAAATATAAGAACACAAAAATAAATAGTATTAAAAATTATCCAATCTATAAGTGTTTGTACACTCAAAACATAACTTGTCTTTAACCAATGTACCAAAGCACATGATTACTGGTGGGATCAGGGAACTCCATCACAAAATCGACATGTGGTTTCAATTTTTTTTCCTTTACAAAATATTTCCATCCAGCATTGATTTTATCATGTCTGCGCTCATGGTTGAAGATAATTTTGAATACTTTTGTTTCACCAAACACAATATTTGTGAATCCTGCCTCACTTAAAAATTTATACATCGTACTTGGCAGATCCTGTAATGCACATTGTCAATTGTTTCAATTTTATATATCGATGCCAATCATTAAAAAAATAACTTTAAACAATGGAATCAGTAAAACCTTACCAAATTGCTACTACTGACTTTTGGTTCGGTCAAAAAGATGTGAAATATGTCGGAGTTAGGGTTTGATTTGTACAGAGAATGCCAATGTGGAAATGATGGTGGTAGAGAAGGCCTTTTGTAAATAGTCATAAAAAAAAAGAGATTGTCCATGTAGGGTTAATGTCACATGATGGTCTTCTTCAAGATCATAGTACTATCTTATTTTAGTCCATCCATCAACAATTAATGGAATAAATGGAAATTAAGTTGGACGTCACATAACAGAATCTAACTGAAATAGGGAAAACAGTGATGCTAGAGAAGATGCACAAGGTGAATATATTATGTTGCAATGAATATAAAAAATTGAAGAAGGACCTGAAAAGCACCCAATGGCAACTAAAAATTAGAAAATAAAGAAAATAGTATAAAATAAGTTAAATTAACAAACAAATACCAAAACATAATGAAACAAACCACAAAACTGGTAAAACGAAGCTTTCACAGAAATCAAGTAACTGATTCTCAGAAAACCATTGTAGAAAGCAAATTAAATAGTGTTGATTGATCCACGTAGTACTGAACTTCACCTAGTGGGATAAGACTTAGTTGTAGGGTATTGTTAGACTTTTGGCAAGCGTACCAATTGTCGTTGTAAGTTACAAAATTTATAAAAGTTGATCTCCACAGGGACTTGTGCTACTCAGTTTTTCCAAATAAAACTTAACAGTTTAATAGTTATGTACAACGAGTATGGTCGAAGTTTTGATGGTTTTACGGAAATTACGAAAGATTACGGAAGCTAATAAAACGATTTTAATTAATTAAAGAAAAGTGTAGGATTGGATTTCATCATTCATACCCTCGGTATCCAATTAATATTACCATGTATAAATCATTTTCTATTATTATTGATCCACACTATGTTAACCTCGAATCGATTCCTCGCAATCGAGTTCTAAAGATATTTACCGAATATCGATCCCTCGCATACAAAGTAAATATCCCAGCGTTAAGAATTATAATCGCGTGCTTTTATGCAATCAAAACGGTACGCCCTATTCCTAGCGATCGTAACGTAATGAGTAAAATTATTCAGTGCAAATCCTAAGAGTACTTTCCAGTTAAACTTAGAATCTAATTTCATGAAACTAGTGATCAAATAGATTCAAGCATTAAGAACGGAATAAAATTACCAATAATAAATAGAAAAGACTTATGCATAAATAAATATTAAAAGAGATACTTAAAAGTAGAAGATTACATCTAATCCATAAGAGAAACTAACCAAGCATGGAGAGAACCTCCTTAAGAGAAGAATTGATGAAGGGCCCCATCACCGCTTCTTTCTGGCAGAGTCTCCACACTCAATCTCACTTCTCTCACTTTCCTAATCTACCTACAACTAATATTTACTACAAAAAAAAACTAAGAAAAAGCTTAGAAGAAGCAAGGAGGAGAAGAATGGAGGTTCAAAGAAGTGATGGAATGTTAAAATGCCTTGGGGTGCTTGGGTATTTATAGGGGCTGGCCTGGTTGAGTTTGGTCGCCCAGGCGAGCAATTTTAGTTCATTTTAGTCGCCCAGGCGAGTTAATAGCCCACTTGGAGGCCCAGTTGCAGCATCCACTCACCCAGGCAAGTGTTTTACAAAGGATTCACTCGCCTAGGCGAGTTAAAGGAGGTTTCTGGAATGTTTTGTTGGGCCTTTTGCTAGTTGCACCTTCCTGTTTGCTTTCTTCATCCAGATTTGCTTGCTTTTTGTTTTCGGAAGCCCCGAAAATCCTCGGAATCTATCAAAATACAAAACAAGTTGGATTAATCTTCCGAAATATGACAAATGACATGTATACAAGCAATAGGAGCTATTTAACTAGGTTTAGGGTAAATTTATGATAAAAGCTTATGAAATCGAAGGATAAATGCCTTTATTTAAAACATGATTTTAACTGAATTAGGGCACTTATCAGGTATCTAGTAGAACATATTAATAAAAATTTCCTAGTACTTAAATCAACTGCCATAGAGATGGATGTTGGGTGTTTACATGCTTACCTGAGACTCTTCAACTAGACAATATTTTCCAATATTCTCTGTTACAGGGGGGAAACAACAAAAAGGGGAAAAGAGTGAAACACTGATCGTTAGAATATTTACTATATACCACATCATGGCTAACTCTAAAAACATAGCAATCACCAAAAAGAAGAAACATGTTCAAACTAACACCAAATTAGCTTAGATTGTAACGACCCGCCACGTCGCTATTGTATCACTAACTCTTAAACACATCATTAATGCAATTTTTTTTTATAAAAAGAACACCCCTTTTTATTTTGTCAATGAAAACTGTGGTATATTTTTTGCAATCACATGACGATCATGATCATAAACAAGACACATATGAAACATTCCAATCGCATATATATGTGTGTGTGTGTGTGTATGTGTGTGTGTGTATACTAAACATGGTTTAATTGTAAGTACAATTATCCATATTTAAAACGTACAAATGTTTTACAAATGAAGTAAGGAATTAAACGTCAGGGGTACAACTAGCAAAACATGGGTGTAACTATCAAAACCAGGGGTGCAATCAGCAAATCATAACCCCTGCCCAGGATTCGTCACATCGACGTCCCGACAACTCCACTCAAAAGTTGTCAACTTTTTGGTTCACCTACTGCTGTCCGTCTGCTCACACGAACCTGGTTCGCGATCATCACAGATGCCAAACCACAAGGCACAACAAAGCAAGGGTGAGTTCAACATATAAAATAACAAGCGAAAGGTAACATCAGTCAAGGAAAAACAATCCAAACATCACAGTATCACCACAAGGTCTAGATACATATATATCAACACGCATCCAACATGAACATGCATCTAGGAACATTCCACAAGTCAAATTAAAGTGTCTAGCATGATGAATGCTCTTAACTCAACTCTCCATGCAATGTGGTACCATTCTGGAAATAGGTCAAATTCATGGTTCAAATGATAGCTGTAGTTGACGTCGGGGTCACCCTATCGTGCACAGGACTCACCCCCCTATGGTGATCAGCCAAATGGGTGTCATAAGGATCTCCCTATAGACGTGGCCCCCCAGTACTTCTTGTACTATTACAGTCAATCATCCTATTTTCATCATGCAAATGAAGTATGTCTCTCATGGACACCATCAACATATGGCCCGGCACAGGAACATCCCGTCCTGGCTAGGATCTCCATACCCTCTCATGTTGCATACACATAGCTGCAAACAAGGGTCGCCCCTACACGGGCTTAATTGCTGTATGTCTCTCATGGGCACCATTAACGTATGGCCCGGCACAGGAACATCCTGTCCTGGCTAGGATCTCCATACCCTCCCATGTTACATACACACCGCCCCAAACGAGGGCCGCCATAACACGAGCTCATTGATGCACTGGTTGTGGTCCTTGCAAGGTTCACCACTCAGTCCCAACATCTCATGTGTTTATACATAGCCTCTCACCACGGCTCTATCAAGGTTCAAAACATCTCAAGCCATCACATAGGCTGACCTCAATGTAATCAAATACGCCATTCACGAATAATACAAACAAGTGAAAAAAAGAAAAGCTGTAAAGCATTGGGTGTCCGGGTTGGCACCTAGCTATATTAACCCGAGATAAGAATCCGAACCAAGTCGAACGAAGGTGGATAAGATCAGTCGAAGTCGGACAAGGCGGTCCAGGGTTCAAGGGCTTGAACTTAACAAATTTAAAGAGAATCGCTCAATCGAGTGAAGGATGCAGTTGCTCTCTTCCTGAGGAAGCACGAGCTCATTCGAGTTAGGGAACTCGATGACTATTTTCCCGAGAAGGCACAAGTTCATCCGAGTTAGGGAACCTGGTAATTCACTCTCACGAAGCAACTTGAGCCCAACAGCTCCAAGGTATCATCCCGAGTAAGGAACTGGTGTGCCGACATCCGCCAACAAGGACTGTCACGTCATGTATACATGCATGCTACGTGGCCCGATTAACTCGGCCAACCCATCTCGGCAACAGACATCACAAATACGTATATGCAACATATATGCAACTCGGTAACCCCATCTCGGCAGCCGACTCCTCCACGAACACTTCTACGAAGTGTCTTAGGAGTTTTTCAGCATCAAAATACCAACTCCACCCACATGCACGGGAAGTTCTTACAACATCAGCTCCCCTTTTCCAGACTTCCATACATGAATACCATTAAACATCAACACAAAACACCAATCAATGAACATAAAGCATAACGCATTCCATTCATTCAAAGACACAACTTTATGGAAAACTACACACACACAGGGACATGCAATCATCACCATGGTTGGACTCCCTGGTCCTCAACCATGCTACCTAAAATTGTTATCAGACATGATAAGCTCCCCTTACCTAACCAGGAGTTCGTTCACGGGCTTCACGACGGTTTGTCCTAAGCGTCTGTTCCGACCATGAGGTCCTTCTTGGCGTCGGGATACCGTGGCAGTGACGGTGGTTCTCGTGGGTTGAAGGTGGTACAGAAGGGTTGAGGGAGGAAGGTTTCTGGGTGGGAGCGAGCTTGGGAGGAAAGAATAGAAAATGCTAAGGTTGGAGAAAGGAAGAGTAAGCTTTTGCTGTGCCAGCCTGCTGCTTATAAACACGGCTGACACAGCATGTCCACTTAACGTGTACAGCCAACAACCACAACACAACAATGTTGACTTACATCCCATCACCCATCAAGCACGCATCCCAAAACAAAGCACTCAGGACAGTAATTAATTACAATAAAACATACACCAAAACATATAATTAATTAATATAATACACACATCAAGCATTCACTAAGTGACTTGCAATCCGGGTTGTTACATAGACTCTACCAGTCTACTAGGGAAATTGGAATATATAAAACCATAGTTTTCAGTGAATCTTGCCGATAATGCTTATAGGACTTCGTCCACTTTCTATCTTCCAACGAATATTCTATGCTATTATCAATCAATAAATTTGTCTCATCAAATATCAATCTAATATGTTTTACGACAGATAGCATTTACCAGAATCCCAGATAGATCAAAATAAATACATCCTACTCATTGAACCCTTTCTTAAATTATTACAGATATCTTTAGTTTCATTTCATTGACTCACTGAAACGAACCTTAATGATCAACACCTACATTTTACTTCACAGGTGTATATTATTATGATAATTCAATTCATTTATTTAGACAACTATATGTATATGCCAAAATCTGTATGCTTAAATCCCTTCAAATTCAAAACTGTTATTGAGTATTGACACTCCATATTTTACAACAGAAACAAAGCATTTTATTATATTTGGCTGAACATTAATCTTTGAAGAACCTAAAAACTCATACTAGTCCCAAGCATAACACATGACAACAACAATATTTTATAACAAAGACAAAAAAGAATTTTGGACAAAGATGACCATCAAAATCAAAACAATCTTACACATTTCCTAAAGCCAAAAGAAGTTAACACATCAATTTTCAAATAACAATTTGCTTAGATGCAAGGCTGATCTAAATATACGAATATGATTCCTAACCTGATGTTGGCTACTGGAGAAAATGTAATGCATCATTCATATATCGACTTTAAACTCATCTACTATCATAACGACGGAGTAGCCTTTTGTAACTAACCTTTGTCTGGTGTGTTACTGAGTAACGACGAAGTGGGTGTCCACGGTGGAATGCAGAGCGTCAACGGTGGATGAAAGTGCGTCGACGATCTATGATGGTGCGTTGTCGGTGGATGATGGTGCGTCGTCCGTCGATGAACAAAAGCCAAGTTGGATGTTATATTCTTGCGCCTTTCACGGTTAGAATGCGTCGACGATGGATGATGGTGCGTCGCCCGTGAATGAACACTAGCCGCGTTCGATGTTGTCTTCTTGCACCGTTCACGGTCGGACTCTAATTCCCAATGTCAATAGTGCCAATTTCGAAATCATTAAATATTTAAATCAATAACAGGGGTAAACATGAAAAAACAAATAATGACTTTTGGTTTGCAAATGGAAAACCGCAAAAAATCATATAGCCAGACACTGTGCACAACCGGTATCCAATTTGTAAAACAATCTCATTATGGCGATCCAACGGCCAAGATTTGTTTCATAACTTACGAAAAAACTTTTGCTCCCATACCCTAGACTCCGTCTATGTTCATATGTCATACTCTCTTTGGCTTTTTTGTTGAATAGTCATACACCTTTTTTATCACAAGAAAAAGCAACACACTTTTATTCAATTGTTCTCAGGAACATGTTAACAATTCAACATAGAGAATAAAGACACTACTAATAATATGCCATATGTGTAAGATGTATATCTTTTTGATACATTTAAACTTAGTTTATTTTTGATAATTAAATTATAGTATAAAATCTAATATGTTAAATTGTTAATATTTTTTAAAAATTTAGAGTATAAAATAATTAAATCATGTTAACTTAATTTTTTTTAATATATACTGAGTGGAACCGGTTTCATGAGTGACCTACTAATCCGATCAATCACCCGCTAACGCTGTGCCTCGAACGGTTGGATAACTGGTCAGTTCTTAGGTTGGGAAAGCGAAACAAGTAACAAGAGACCAAAGAGGCCAAGAACGAAGCTTGACGTTGTCTTGAAATCGTTACTATTTCATACCCACATTCCATTTTCTTCGGAACACTCTCGCTTTCGCCTTCTTCCCCCTCCCACTCAGCAAATGAGGTTCGGTTTTGTTCTTGGTTTGTTTCTTTTAGTTTTATTGTTCCCATTTCACTTTTTCACTTACCGGTCAAATCTAAAGATAACCAATTTTATCACCACCCCATCTCTGTGTAATTTTATGCTGCCTTCGCCGCATTTGTTTCCAACATCAAAATCACATCTTTAGCGTGAAAAACGTTGGAAATTTTTGAATATTATTGACCCATTTGCTTGTAACTTGAAGAGTTTAATATTCTGAGCAATTTCCCCATTTTTTATTTATAATGTCATTGAAAAATTGTTTTTTTTCTTCTTTTTCTTGTGTGAGATTAGTCGCCATCCTGAAGTTCTATGGGCACAACGTTCTGATAAGGTTTACCTTACTGTTGCTCTACCTGATGCCAAGGATGTTTTTGTGAAGTGTGAGCCTCAGGGTTTGTTTACTTTCTCTGCTTCTGGGGTTCAAGATGAAGCCTACAGCTTTAGCTTGGAACTTTATGGATCCATTGAACCTGAGGTGAGGGACTTTTGATTTTGTTTTACCATATTCTTCACATTAGAAAAATGCAACACTGTTATTTGATTCTGTGCATGCTTTGTGTGAAATTGTGTTCTGCGGTTGTGTTAGGGTAACGGCCATTGTAGCATTGAGTAGACTGATGTTTGAAGTATTTGGGAATAGCTTTATGTTTTTTTAATTACAATTATTTGGAACTTTCTTATGATTTTTTTATCAGCAAATGTTAGTTGTTAGTTTATTAGTTTTTGTTAGCCTGGGATTCGAACCCATGACCTATCCCTCCCTTCCTTCACCCTTTACCACCAAGCCAACATTATATCTCCACTTTCTTATGAATTTGATCTTTCCTTTTCTTTTTGTCCATTGGATATTTTCAGCTTTACATACTACTTCAATTCTTAGGATCACATGTAGTTGTGCTCTTCTTACCATCTGGAATTACTGGACATAGTATGTGTTTATCTTCATGCTTTGAATTTGATGTTATGTTCACCTAAAGAGACTGAACTTTGTCATTGATCCACTGCTATGATTTCACTGTAAACCAATGTCACTCACAATTTGGTCAATACTTCCAGCCGAAACCAATCACTACCACCTCTTATTGTCCTCTAATAATCGGCTTTATCACATTGTTGCTCCTGTTTCTGTTACCACTTATCTTATAACAGTTTAATGTCTATAGCTCTGTTCATCATTGCTGTTTCTGTTGAGTCTTTATTGCTCTCTCAAGTAAATTGTTATGCTACACTTGGTTTCGCAACCACTGAAGCATGATTTGTTTCTGTATGAATAGCATGTGGGATTTTTATGATGCATATATGAAACATGCAATGTTTAAATAGTGTTCTTGTGTAAGGTTCTATTGGAGTTGAATAAAATATGAAAACTACTCAAATATTAAGCTGCAAATTAGAAATCTTGTGGTAAAATAAAGCTCTGTATAGAAGGTGATTGCCAACTGTTCTGGTCTTTTCCTCTTGTAGGTTACCTATTTTTCAATTTTTTTTTTGCATCAAAATTTTAAAAGAATAGGTTTGATGGTCCTATCCATAAATTTGTCATTATGATGTGTAGGTTTGTAAAACTAAATCTGGCATAAGAAACATACTATGCTCAATTCAGAAAGGAGAAAAAGGTTGGTGGAAGAGGATATTGAAGTCTGAAGAGAAACCTGCTCCATACTTGAAGGTTGATTGGAACAGATGGTGTGATGAGGATGATGAAGAGTCAACCTGTAAACTTCTGTAATTAAATGCAAGAATTTATTCTATGTCCATCCATGCATTTTCTACATGTTAGAGTCAAGGATGATCCCTCTTGCATTTGAGTTCAAGATTTCAATTGGAAAAGAGAAACGTTTTGACTATGATGATACTTACGGGTTAAAATCACAAATTCTGTAAAATGATGATAGTTTTGTTTTCACCTCTATGTCATGTTAGCAATTGAAAAAATGTTTCATTCATTATTATTATTATAATAATCTTGAGTTTGCTAATTGTTTGTGTAGATCGTCCTCTTTGTGAGAGGATATTTGCATGAAAGGTTCAATAATTATTAATCGCTTATGTTTTTTCTTTTCTTAGTACAATGTACATACTGCCATTTCTAAGGTATTTTTAGACTTAAAATGGTGTAGGACAGAAGATGACTTGGGATTTCATGGTTTATTATACAATTTTTTTGGGTAAAATATCTGGGAACCTGGGTCCCCATCCATATAAAGATAAAATATAAACTAAATTTGACTTCTGTCATCAAAGTAAGAGGAGCTGAATGGGGTTAAGAGTTCGGATATCTGTCAATCCTGAATCCCTTGCTTCTCTATATGATGTTGAAGGTGTTCGCTAATGCATATTTTTTTGATGAATTTGTATTCTCTTTGAGCATGATTCCAGCTGATGTCTTTCTTACCTTTTCCATGCTCATTTTGTTGAAGCAATTCAGTGCCTTTTCTACAGCAACTCTTTCTGTTACATCTTTAGATTATATGTGTACAAGTAGCTTTCCCTACAAGTTTCTATGACAGTTACAACCAGCTGTTGACAGCTGGATAATTAACTCACTGAGTACAATACTCACCCCACCCCCCTCCAACACAAACTCAAGGAGAGACCGTGACACCTAAAGTAGATCTTCTATCATTTGGGTCCAACAGCTCAATCTGCATCACAGTAGGTATAATAGTGTTTTGCTATAATGTTGTGTTGTGTTGTGTCACATGTTATTCTGATTTATAATGAATCAAGAGTACAATATAAGGAAACATAATAATGACTATAATCCCTAATTATCAGATGAGATATTTCCCTTTCTATTGTGATCAAATCATATATTAACACTCCCCCTCAAGCTGGAGCATATGTAATATGAACCAAGTTTGTTACAAATGTGATCAACCCAGTAGAAACTAAAGGCAATTCGCTGAAGATGTGTCACGCGTTACGTGCGTGAACTTCATGTGCCAGGGCCCTGCATGGGGTCACGTGCGGCAGTGTTTTGAGTTGGCTGCGCACATGGATGACATGATGATCTTCGGTGACAGTGGTCGAAGCGTTGGGAATTTTGGCAAACAAGGGACGGGCAGTCGTGTGGTACTATTTACACAAGTAGGGGTTGTTTGAAAAAGTAACACAGGAAAAATCCATAAAATGAAAAAAATAAGGCCTGGTAAATGAAACATTTCTAGAATAGCTCAAAGGGACTGGGCTTTGTGCGCCTTAGTATGGGCAGCCTGCATCGGAATCAGAGGCCGAAAATGTGGTCGGATGCACTGTCACACCACAATTTGAGGCGTGGGGTGGTGGTATTTGGCGCGGCAAAGATCATGTGCATGGATGTGCGTGAAACACCAGCTAAGGTGGCGGTCGGCAGAAATGGACAAATTGGCCTTCGACGAGTTGAACGATGGAGACTCTAGCTGGAAAGATCGCCTGAGCTCTGGCGACGGATGGTGGCAATGGCTGTGGTTGTGAGAAAATCTACGGGAAAAAGATCGAAAACATTGTCGAAATGCAAAGCAGATGAAAATGATATCCGAAAAGAAGAAAGGGTCATCAATGAGCAAAAAGGCTAACCAAAATGCTGAAATAGGTCGCTAGAAAGCATAAAGGTCCACCAGGATAGTGCGTCGCTGGATAAGTGATAACAAATGATGGTTGTCGGTAAAGTTGCCAGGAAAGGAGAAAAGGTCGTTGGAAGACGGCAATAGGTCCTTGGTGGACAATGACTGTCTGTGAGAAAAAAAAAGACAAAAATCGAAAAGAAAGTTATCCATGAGAAAAATACTCTGATTGATGAGAAACTGCTAGGTTAGGGTCGTCCAGGGTGGGCAACCTCGTCACTGGGAGTGTGGCCGGAACGACACTCCTATGCGCCATCATGCCCGAAAACAAAATCTATTTGGCTGGATGCATCACGCAAAGAACTAGCTTGCGGGGGCGTGTCTGTTATCCGATGGAGGTGTGGTAGGTGGTGTTGGATAGATCAATGATGGCCAATCCAAATCATGGGGTCTGTAATGACCTGCCTCGTCGCTACGATATCACTACTCTAAGCTTATAATTTTCAATTTTTAATGAAAACTCCATTAATTTGATTGTGTAAATGATGGTAAATTTCTCGCGATAATACATTCATAAAAAATGCACAAATACATAAATAAATACATATATAAATATATTAAACAAATACATATCATTCACATGTCAGAACATAATTCAGTTTTTACATGTATCTAAGCTTGGAATTTACATGCCCAGAATCAAAGAACCAACTAAGAAAGAGTTGATGACAAAACACAACTCTTTTTCAAAAAGAATTCCAACGTTATCACGTCGGATTGGTGGCTCCAACAAAAAGGATTTTCCTCTAATGTCACCTACTGCTACTCATCTGCTCTCACGAACGAAGGTTCACGATCATCACAGGTACCAATCACACGATACAAAAATTGCAAGGGTGAGTTTATTATACAAGATTAACAAATACCCGATGACAATGATTAGCAAGAAAACAATAATAATAATAACCACAATCACTCTCAATAATCAATTAGTTCAACATATGCTCAACAAACTAGTCATCAACTTTTTCCATAATTCAAATCAATTATGCTCAGAATGATGCATGCACCTGACTCAACTCTCAAATGCAATGTGGTACCATTCCTCAGGAAATAGCCTAAGCATGCCTACACGACACTCTCACTAAGGAAAATGATTCAGTAGTTCATCGGGGTCACCTTGTCGTGCACTAGCTACTCCCCCCCATGGTGATCAGCCTGATTCACAAGGGAGTTCCAAACTGAGTGACATGCCTCCAACACAAGGGAGTTCCAAACCAAGTGACATGCCTCCAAGTACCCGCATTTTTATCCTCAGAAAAACCACAGATACGTACTGTCTTCATTCTATTTTCATGCAATTATGAAGTACGAAACATGGGTCCATCAATGCATTGACCGTGGATAGTTAAAATTCTAAGCAATCCCTTTCCCTCTCTAAGGATGCTTAAAATTCTTAAACTCATCATCTTCCCTCCTAGGAATATCCAACAAGTCACTGCACCTCCCATGTCATCATCAACATCAACATCAACATCATCTCAATCTCAATGTCATGTTCAACATCAATATCATCTCAATCTTTGAGACACGGCCATCTTGAACCCTTCCCACGAGTAGTTTGGGTTCCAAGATTCCCACCACTGGTACCAGCCCAATGCTTCTCCATCAACATTCATCATCACAGCTTCTAACCGATCCTCCTCCTGCGTGGCCTGCAAACGGAAATACCTTTCCTTTTTTGACAACCAACCCAAGGGATCTTCATCTATGAAGATGGGTATCTCCAGGTTCCGCCATTTATGCCCTCCTGATGACGAGCTTCCCTTATTTCTTTCCTGCGCTTCTTCCCCCCTGCATTCGCGGTTGGGGCTGGTTTCTCCCACACCGCTACTATTGCTCCCTCCATCGACCTCAACCGCGATTCAACAGTCTCGTGCATCTCCTCCACGGCTCTCTCAATCACGTCCATGCGTGCTTCCATCCTGGCGTTGGCTTTTGACATCATTAACAACCTATAGCTCCAAGATCGGAGCTCTGATACCAGTTGATAGAACTGGACCAGAAAGCTAAATGAAAGAGAATTTTTTTAAGAGAGCAATTACAACACTACAATGTGATTTCGAGGATCACAACCTCCTATTACATTTCTGGTGCCTTTTCTCAGCCACCAACCTGCTATTTAACTCTAATTCTACCCCCACAGTTAGTTATAACTAACTAACAATCAGTTATAACTAATTGTTATTTACTAATTGACCCTCATATTATACACTTTTCACCACCTCCTACTCCTATCGCACCCATATTCAGCACGGTCAATAGCTGAAGTGTTTGCAAGCGAAATAGTCCGGCTTCACGGAATCCCCTCTTTGATTGTTAGTGACAAAGATCCTACCTTCATCAATCATTTCTGGCAGGAAATGTTCACGTTGCAAGGTACAAAACTACACATGACCGCAACATATCACCTGAATCCGATGGACAAATAAAGGTATTAAATAGAACCTTAGAAACATATCTCCAAAACAGCCTAAGACGTGGGCCGAGTTCATCCTTTGCGCAGAATATTGGTAGAACACCAGTTTTCAGAGTACTGTGCATTGCACGCCTTTTGAAATTGTGTATGGCTGACCGCCACCATCCTTGGCCAGGTTTATACCAGGGGAAGTGTTGGTAGAAGTTGTCGCTCAAGACCTTAGGTACAGGGATAAGGCTTTGAAGCAATTGAAATTCCATCTAGAGAGAGCTCAAGATCAAATGACTCATTATGCCAATGCTAGCAGGAAACCAGCAAAGATACAACCAAAGGATTGAGTGTACTTAAAGATAAGACCTCATAGACAGGTCTCAATGGCAACGAAGCTTCACCCCAAGCTTTCTACGAGATACTATGGCCCATATTTGGTATTGAAACAGATTGGCATGGTGGCCTTTCGGTTGCAGCTGCCTGAACAAGCACAAATTCACCCAGTTTTCCATGTCTCTTAACTTAAAAAGGTAGTGGGAAATCCTACGGTGGAAAAGGAGCTTCCAATGGATCTTCAAGGAACAATTATGATATAATGTTAATTTTCTTCACATATGATATAACTCTTAAAGGGAGAGCATCCAATTCAATTGGATACCAGAAAAAATGAATTCAGAATTGTAAAGAAAAAAAATATTTTTAACCAACCCAGTTTAAAGTCGGGATTTTAGGCACAAAAGCTGTGAATTCTCTTGCTGCACTTACGCTTGAGCCATCGTTAACTATTGGTCTTTAAGAAGACGTATTCTCAAAATACCTATATCTCTAGGACTATTAACCACCTTCTTTGCATTCTCCAATGCCGATTGGGCCCTTCATTTAACTCGCCTTTTGGTGACTACATTTCCTACCCAAAATAATAGATAGAAATATCACAAATAGAGCCATTGCAACACTTGTCAATGGAGTAGTTCCCCACCAGACACTTTATCGCTAGCTACGGGAGCTGTTGGCCAAACAGGTATAACACCTTATTTCTTCCGTCTAGGGAAAGCCAGCCCTTATGGCACACAAAGTCAACAGGTTTTAATTCAATGGAGGAAGCCACATATGAGGATGCGGGAATGATTAACAGTCAACCCAGATTTCAACCTTGGGGAAAGGTTGTTTGGGGGGAGGGAGGTATTTTTAGTCATGAATCAGAACTGCCTTTAGAAATGCCCAAACAAACCTTAAAGTTCTATTATAGGAAAAAAGGCATAGGGTTATGTTAGGAACTGGGTTCAGATAGAAAGGAAATAGAACTTTTATTCAATGATGAAGCTGTTAGCTCAGGTGTTTACAGGTGCATTTCGAGAACACCAATCTCCAACTAATTTCCCAACCCCTTTTCCCTCTCTTTCTATTCTATTTATAATTTCTCTCCTTCAATTAACTAACTATCAGTTACCAACTAACAGTTACAGACCCTTAACTGACTTTCCTCCTATTGTACACTGATAGGATCCAGTTAGCTATTAGTTAATATTCTGTTCAGTTAGTTAGTTAGGGTCCAGAATTATAAATAAGAGGTGTTAGGGGGGGGGGGGCGCTGAGAAAAGGAGCTTGTAAGCAAGGAAGTAGTAGGAGGCTGTGATTCCTCGAATTATCACAATTGTAACTACAGGAGATTATTCTCCATTTCAATAAAAGATCCATTCTTTCTCTTTATCTCTAAATCTGATCCAGGTTCCTAACACTGGTATCAGAGCTCCTTTCTTGGGGGCCGTGAGGAGTCAATGGGTTCGAAAACCAACAGCAAGATGGAGGCGAGGCTGGAGGCACTTGAACACGCAATGGAAGAGGCCCGTGAGGCTACGGAGCAGAACCGTGAGGCT
Source organism: Glycine latifolia (assembly GCA_013407115.1). Taxonomy (NCBI): domain Eukaryota; kingdom Viridiplantae; phylum Streptophyta; class Magnoliopsida; order Fabales; family Fabaceae; genus Glycine; species Glycine latifolia. Next base: position 131,988 of record QARZ01041114.1, on the reverse strand, counting down.
ATAGAGCAGAACCGTGCAGCAATGTCGACCTTGGAGAGACCGACAATAGAGGAACCGGTTCAGGTGAAAGGGGCGAAAGAAAGAAGCAAGGAAGGCGACAAGGAGGTGACGCGTCAATGGAGGCAGATTGAGCTGTCGGTGTCACTGGGGAAGATCCGTTGGGTTGGGTATCTCGAATAGATATTTCAGGCTTCAGGCAGTGAGGGAGGACAAGAAGCTTGAGGCGATTCTGATAGCCATGGATGGGGAGGCACTGGCTTGATTCCAATGGTGGGAGTCATGGAGTCCACAGCTTTCTTGGGAGGGATTCAAGACAGTTATGGTACAGAGGTTTCAAGGTACACATTCATTTAGTATCTTTCAATCTTTACTAGCCTTAAAGCAAGAGGATATAGTACAGGGGTATGTTGGCCAATTTGAGAAGCATGTAGGGACTGTGAAAGGGTGGGAGAATCTTTCTTGATGGAGGTATTTCTCAAGGGATTGAAGGAGGAAATTGGTACGGAAGTAAGATTGCATGAGCCATAGTTATCAATCGCGGTTGGAGCGGCCGCGATAGCGGCGGAGCGGGCCTTCACCGCTACAATAGGTAGTGTTGCGGTGCGGTTACGGATTGCGGACGTCGCGGGCGCGACGTGGGATTCGCGGAGCGACCGTGATTACTGAGGAAGCAGGCGCGACGTTGTTTTCTTCCTTCTTTGGTGGCCCTTTCTTCTTCTCTGACGGCTGTTTTTTCTCCGGCGGCCACCACACTCTTCCGAAAACCGCTGCAACTTTGGAGGTCACTGATTTGGATGAAAACAGCTCATAAGAACTATAATGGAAACTAGAAAGAAAAACAACGCAGCAGCGAAGAGAAGGAGAGAGAAGAAGGCAGCAACGAAGAAGGAGACAGATAATATGCTAGGGTTATATTATTTGGGCCTAATTTGCTTTCTGTACCTACTTTTTTTCTTTCTGCAGTTTCATATTACATTTTTTTTAAATGGACTTCCTAATTTGCTTTCTGTACCCATTTTTTTTCATTCTGTAGTTTCATATTACATTTTTTTTAATGGACTTTTAAGTTTTAATTTAGATAGTTGCTATTTACAGTCTATTTTTATTATTAATACACATTACTTATTTTATGATGACTAAGTAATATATTTTGCTTAAGAATTTTTATTGTTAATGATAATTAGTGCATGAATTTTTAGTTATATTTCTCTTTTTCAGCTTATATATTTATATTATAAATTTTTTAATACATATGTAAAAACATTAGAATAGTGGTCATCCCGCTACCGCTATCCCGCTATCCCAGTTTTGAGGCTCGGCCGCTCCGCTCCGCTATCCGGGATTGATAACTATGGCATGAGCCCAAGAACCTGATAGAAGGCATGAATAAAGCACGACAAGTGGAAGAAAAAAATAGAGTTATGGGAAGCCTGGGCAGAAGCTATGGCCACAACTATCAAGGTCAGAAACCCAACTGTTCAGAACAGAAATTTAGGAAAGAATGGCAACAGGTAGAAGCATCTGTCCAACAGGTGAGTACAAAGAATAATGGATGGCAAGGTAGAAGGACATTCCATAATTTGTCACCTGCAGAAGTGGAGGAGAAAATGAGGAAAGGAGAATATTTTACATGTGATGAGAAGTATCATCCAACACATGTGTGCAAGAACAAGCAGCTGAGGTTGATGATCATGGAAGAAGAAGATGAAGGAGACCCTGACTGAAGATACATGCTGTTTTCCCGAGACAAGGTCCATCTTGAAGGGGAGGGTATTGATAGGATCCAGTTAGCTATTAGTTAATATTCTATTCAGTTAGTTAGTTAGTTAGGGTCAGGAATTATAAATAGGAGGTGGGGGCTGAGAAAAGGAGCTTATAAGCAAGGAAGTACTGTGATTCCTCGAATTATCACAATTGTAACAGGAGATTATTCTCCATTTCAATAAACGATCCATTCTTTCTCTTCTTTATCTCTAAATTTGATCCAGGTTCCTAACATACACCTGCCCCCATCTATTACTTCTATCAGGTTACATTAGGGGTTTTTATAAATAAGCTACTTGGGGCTGCGAGGGTTGTTCATTCAATTGTTGTTGGCTAGGAAACCAGTGTGAAAGGAGAATGCTACTTTGGGGTACCTTCTGTACTTGGTTCTGTTACAGAGTTCTTGCTTAATACAAACAGATTGATTCTCTCATTTCTTTCTCTCTATCAATCTCTATGTGCTTGTGTGAGACATTGTGTGGGAATCAATCCTTGTGCTGAAAGTAGGTTCCTAACACTCTACAACACCATTTTGGTGATGAATATGAGGACATGTAAGTCTGAATAACACCTAAATAAGTAAGATATTTTGTGAGAGGTCTAAATTCTCCCCCCAATCTGTTTGTAAGCAACAGTTTTGCAATAGTTTTAAATTGCTTAAAAACAATAAAAGTTTCGGCTTTGTTTTTAAGATGTATCCAAGTAAATCTTGAGTAAGCATCAGTAAAGGAAACATAATAGTGAAAGCCATCTTCACCAAAGCACTTGACAAAAAATAGAATAAAATCAATAGACTATTGTAACAAGTTGAGCATGAGTAACATTTGTTATGTGCTCATTAGGTAGGGCGAGCGTGTAAGTGAATATTATTTTGTGCATTGGGCAGGACTTATCTCTCCTATTTTGTGCTTTATTTTAGTGTAAAATATAGATGGGGACCAACGCCACTGAGTCGGTCATTTCAGTTCCTTATTTTTTCGAAAATGTTAAATTACTAGCATCCTGATCTGTTTAGTTTACCTTGGGTGTGCTTTGTTATTTGCACAGTTGCTTGAGGATTACAATAAAGTTGATTACTTGTGAGTATTTTCTCTTATCTGATTAAAGCGTTTGTTGGACCTTTTGCAGCTGATTTGGTATCTGATGATGATGCTCAGGTAAATTATTATTATTATTATTATTTTCACTTGTCACATGTATAGTTACAAAATTTAACAAACCTAGCAACTAATCTCGACCAATGCAAACTTGTTCTTTTGTAGTTTGTTGGTGAAGATGACAGAAGCAGTGATGATGAAGGAATGTTGTGTGAGTGATCTCCTTGTATCTAGTTAAATTGTAATGATCCCATCAATTGCTTGCTGATATGGTGTTTGGTGGTAATATTGTTGTGTACAGAATATATGCACAATGAGATCCTTAGTCTTTCTTATGCCCTCTTTGGAAAGACTTCTCAATAAACACTTATAGGAGAAGGAAAAAAATAATCAAAATTCTTCATTAAGTTTAACTAATGTACCTCAATTTTTAGAGAATTTAGATGAGAGTGCTTCTATAAAAGTTGAAGTGCATTAAATTAATTTTAATTTATTGGAGAAGTTTAATTCATTTTATTTTATTATTTTCTTCTCCTATCAGTAGTTGTTAATTTTTTTCTCCAAATAAAATCTTAGTATATGGTTATTATACTATGCACATGCATGGCTTGAGTTGTATCTCTATCAGTATTTATTCATTTTTAGGAAAGATCTATATAACCCCATAAAGGGCGAATCCTGGCATAGCGATAAAGTTGTGTCTTGGTGACTTGTTAGTTATGGTTTCGAATCTGGAAATAGTCTCTTTGCGTACACTTGAATATCTGAATTGTATATTCTAAATGCCTTTTGAGAATGTCCCTTTGGCTGTTTATTTATAATAATCAATGTTTAATTACAACAATAATCTAATCCCTTAACTGTAGGGATAACAATCAAGTTAAATCAATTACATAAAAATAGTAACTAGGAAACTAAATCAACAACATAAATAAGGAAACAATCCTTATGCAGCCAAGGAAACAATTATATCAGAATTATATCTCAATACGTACAATATCCCTCTCTTTTACCTGCGCATAGTGTGGAGCCTCCGAACATTGGGATATGTAGTATTTTTTTTTATCTATATAACCCCACAATTGACAATTTTGTTAGTAGCACTGTAGCAGTATTAAATGGCTGCTCATATTTTTTATTTATTTAATATTTAATTATTTGGTATATTTAATTTATGTATTTATTGGGCTCTTCTTTCCCACCTGACATGAATGATTATTATCTGCAAATCTTCCTGATCTGGAAAAGGCTAGGGCATAACAACTCTTATTGTACTGACAAAGACTCAGGAAGCACGGTTGAAATGGAATCATATTCATATGGAACTATTTGCATAGGGGCAGAGATAGACTGCTTGATAAGATGCACCGTGATGTGATTGTTGATGCCTTGTATATAGAATCTAATCTAATTAGTGCTTGGAAAATGATCTTTTGTGTGACTACTTGGGACCAATTCTTCTGAGAAGTTTCTTTGAAGGGAATACTGGTTGCATCATATAATCTAATAGCATTGTCTTGAACCTCATTTGTCATTTCAAGATTGCAACATTTAAAAGAAATGCTATTTTTCTTTTATTTTATTTCATTTTTATGGGATTTAACGTTTTTTAAAAAGTTCTAAAAATTTGTGTCTCATAATCCACATTTAGTGCAAGAATTTGACACTTCACAAGAATCTCACGGATTACTAAGAGCAACAGGTAGTATTTGAGAATCTGTTAGTGCAAGACATTTGGCGCTTTCATGTAATGTGTTTTATTAATTGATTGTAAAAGCGATTTAATTTAATTATAAGAGAAATTTAATTTAAGTACTTGAAAGACTTAATTACTAAATTTGGTGATTTGATTTTATGTAAATATGTGGTTAATGAGTTTTTGGTGTTTTAGACTTAAGAGGAATGATTTTAGTTTATGTTTGGAGAGGTGGATATGTATAGTAAGGTTTAAGAGTAAAAAGAAAGAATTACAAGAGTCATAAACTCTTCTTCAATTCTCAAAAATCTGAAACAAAAACACAAAAATTCTCATTCTACTATCTTTTTTTCTCTCCAAGAAAACACATTCCTTGAAGAGTTGAGTCTTGCTTAAAGAAGGTTTTTTTTCCCCTCTCTTTAGTGTTCATTAATTGTCCCTTTGTGCGGTAAACACCTCTCCTACCTATTTTATATTCCATTTTTGTTTTTCCCTAGGGGAGCCATGGGGGTTCCATGGAAAAAGCTTAGTTTTCGGGTTTGAATCTGACTTTTGTAACACCCTGAAGTTTCGATAACTAAAATAGATGTTTGATGTATTTGTTGTGATTGTTTGATTATTTGATTAATTTAGATTGGTTTATTTGTTGTGCATTTTATCCTGGTGCAATTGCTTGGTATGTATGTTAGGTTGTGCAAAGTTTGTTTGAGCAGCGCTGAAAATTGAATGCTTCCGAATTTGACCCGAAACCTGTTTTAGTAAAATCACCATTCTGGATTAGTTAACCATTGAATCGCCTTCAAATTTTAAAGGTGGGTTCCTAACCCACATATGAAACGTTTGACCATCGGGTTGGGGAAATAACATCTGAAGCGTGAGAAAATAATTTTTCACTAAAGTAGAAATTTTAAAATTTGGTCAACTTACCCAGGCAAATTTGGGAAGGCTTTTTGGTTCGCCTGGGCGAGTAAAGTCGGCGTTAAATAGTGCAACAGCATCCAAAATCACGAAAATTGGCCTCCTTCCTCCCAACAGCCACCCCACCTCCCACCATCATCCTCCACCACCCAAGACCACCAGTGACCGCCACGGGCCGTAGTTGCTTGCCAGGAGACCACTGCACGAAGAGAACCCTTTAATCGGAGCGGAATCTTTGAAACTCTTCTCAAATTTTCAGTAGAGAATAGAACCTCCAATCCTCCTTTCTTGGTTTCCTTGAGGTAATCGTAGTTTCCTTTGTCTTCTTTTAACTATTTAAGCTTCTCTTAGTGTCTCTTGTGTTTTGGGTACCATTGTTGGGAGTTTTATACATCCTTTGAAAACCCTTTAAAATGAGATGTTGTAAAAGTCTCCTTTTTATAAAATTGATGTCCTTTTTGTGATCCTTGTTGAACCCCGGCCACATTGGTGTGATCGGAATTTCAAAATGATGTCTTTCGATGTGAACTCTCAAAACACCCTTTTAGCCCCTTTTTGATTTGAGTGGGTATTTGACCCCAAATGTTAATATTGATCTTATCTTGGAAATCTATACTAAATTATCTTCAATTTGGTATATAGAGCTCTGCGTTTGGGCCAAAGCACGTGAACTTGAGAGATCCCAAAACGTCGATTCAAATAGTTAACAAAGAAATATAGATAGGTAAGGGGAGTTTATTATTTGGTGATAGTTTTGATACCATAGTTGGGGGGTCAGGGAGTCCAACTATGAGGATATCTGTCTGTCCCTGTTGTGTGCTGATTTTCAAGAAAAGTTATGTTTTAAACTAATAGGATGCGATACATTTATTATTGATGTATATTTGTTCCTGTTGTGTGCTCACTTTTAAGAAAAACTGTGTTTTTAACTAATGGGATGTGATGAATTTGTTATTGATAGATAAACTCTAAATGATATTGTTGTTGTAATGATTGAATTTCTGGGAAAAGTCTTAATTACAGAGGAGACTTTACCCAAAATTTTATAATATATTTTCCTATTTAATTCTTTATTAAATTTTTAAATGGGCATAATAGTGTGTTTTATATATTGTAGTCCTCCTCTTTAATTTAGATTTTTTCTAAAAATATCAATCTTGTGATATGATGAATTGTGAATGTATGAAATTTAGGTTGTTTGAAGACTTGGGGAATGTGAATCTCAGACATATGTATTATATATAGATGTGAAATGTGATTGCTTGTGATTTCATTGATGATATTGAAATTGAGATCCCATTGATGTAGTTGATGATGTTTAAATGAGACAATGTTGATGTAGTTGATGATGTTCAAATGAGATAATAGAAGGATTTGTTCCTAACCAAGTCATACATTGATGGTGTACATGGTTGTAGGCTGTGTATGTACACGTGGGGTGCAATGACTGGTTGGTTACCCTTGCGAGGATGGATTTGTTCCTAGCCACGGTCAGTGCATCGATGAGCCCACATTGGTGTGTTATGTATGTACATAGGGGGTGCATGACGGGTTACCCTTGCGAGGAAGGATTTGTTCCTAGCCAGGTCATGCATTGATGATGCCCATGTTTCATACTTCATTTTCATGGATGGAAATAGAATGAAGGCATGCTCGTACCTGTGGGTTTCAGTGGGCAAAAAAACCCAGGTACTAAGGGGTCATCAGGTTTGGAATTTCCTAGCGACGCTGGCTGATCACCGAGGGGGGGGGGATGACCAGTGCACGACAGGGTGGCTCTAATAGGCGGTGAATCAGTTTTCCTGTGAGAGGTTATTTACGGGATATGGTACCACATTGCATGCTGATAGATGAGTCAGGTGCATGCATCATTCTATGCATGATTGCTTGAGTTATGAAATGCATTGGATGATTGATTTGTTGAATGTGTATTGGAATCATGGATTTTTGTTAATGATTGGGGTGGGTAATGTTGTTTCCTTCCAAATTGTTGTTATCTGATGCTTGTTGGTTTTATATAATAAATCACCTTTGTTTTTGTTGTACCGTGTGGTTGGTACCTGTGATGATCGCGAACTTTCGTTCATGTGAGCAGACGAGCAGTAGTAGGTGTCTCTGGAGGGAGATTCTTTTTGGTTGGAGCTGCCAAGCCGACATGATGGCGTTGGAGTTCTTTTGGGAAAGAGTTGTGTTTTGTTAATCAACTCTTTCTTAGTTAGTTCCTTGAATTCTTTTGTTAGACATGTAAGATTCCAGGTGTAATTACATGTAAAATTGAATTAAGTACTGATATGTGAATGATATGCCCTGATACGATATATATATATATATATATATATATATATATATATATTATGTATTCAATTATGTAATTGTATTGTGTGTATGATAGTTGTATTATCGCAAAAAATTTACTTCCATTTTCCTAATCAAATTAATGGAGTTTTCATTAAAATTTGAAAATTCACCCAATTAGAGTTAGCGATATAGTAGCGATGAGGTGGGTTGTTACAACTTTGGTTGGTTTTGGGCATGGATAATGCCCTTGTAGTTTGAATTGTTAGTAGATTTGAAGAAAGCTTCCTCCTTGGACCCAAAGTTTCCTCATTTCTTTGTTTTCTTCATCTCAAAGCAAGTTCATTGGGTTTGATAGGTAATGGAAGCTTTATCCTTTTCTATGCTTAGGTTGTTGTGCATTGGTTTCAAGGTTGCTTGAAAATGAATCATGTTGTTAAAAAAGGAAAGTTTGAGCTTTTGAGCTTTTAAATTGGGATTTTTGATTATTTGATGAAAATTTCCTATTTGTAAAGATTTTTTATGTTGTTATGTATTAGAATTGATAGAAAAGGGTATGAGTTTGTTTTGGGATGATTTTGAAGCCATGAGAAGCAATTCTACTTAATTTTGAAATTATGCAAAATTCACATCCATTGATCAGTTTATTGTCCATTGACCATTTTGAGTCTAACGATCAGTTTTGATGTGGATGCAATTTCTTTGAGTAAATTAATTATTTTGAGATCTTACTGAATTTTTGATGATATGAGATGTAACTGAGATGATGTTGTTTTATTATTAGAGTTAACTTTATTTGAGATCGTGAGATTCACATTCATATGAGTTTTTGGTGAGTTGTTTGCAAGAATTCAAGGTGTTGAAATGTCTTGCTATGCTTATTGAACTATATGTGGATTTATGAGTGTGACGAACGTATGAACGTATGAATGATGAATCTATGATATCATAACCTCTTATGGTGTTGAGATTGGTGAATGAATTTGTGATGACGTATGATATTGATTTGAATTATCACAATATGCATGCATAAATGAATGACATTGCATGTGAGTAGGAATGTAAGTTGGGGGGTGCTAAGAAGACCCTCAATCTAGTGTTAGAGGTTGTCATGGTGGTTAACGTCGAATTGGCCTATAGAATGGATGGGTGGACGAATCCCTAGATAGGTTAAGGTAATTGCAAGCCTTACCCAGGTAAGCCACTCCCACGCTAATCCATTTTTCATAAAACCACAATTCCTCCGCAAGGTTAATTAGAGAGTCCCTGAATGGTCAGATCATAAAGTACAATTGTGTTAAGGGATGTACTTGCGTTAATCGTTCAAAAAGTGAAACATTTTAGGAGTTAAGAGTAAGCATGACATAACATAATAGTTAGACATGTGCATTAATAATTGTGACTTGAAAATAATGTGTTTCTTGTGGAGTTGTATTAGTACATGGTAGTTAAAAAAATGAAGGATTTCTATATCTTTTTTAACATGGTGATTTTTATTTTGTCTTATATGTTGTTTTCTTTTAAAATGAGCTTACCCTTGATTTTCTGTTGAACTATGTTGATCCTATCATTTGACACGAGAGCAGATTATGATGTAACTTCTAAGGAGCATGAATCTATGTTGTATTTATTCCCTTAATGGACCGTTGAGATTTGTTTGAAGATTTGTTTATGATGTTCGATGAGGTAGTGCCTCGAAACACACGTACCTTTATGTTTTACGACTTGAGGACTTTTTATAGGTGAAGTTTATATGACATGTTTGTATTTGTAACGACCCGCCTCGTCGCTACTGTATCACTAACTCTTAATTACTCTGATAATAGATTTTAATGAAAATCCCTTATAATTGATTATGAAAATGGTAGTAAGTTTTTCGCAAATAAATATTCATCACCATAAAGCAAATACGTAGATAAAAGTGCATTTAAACATCGCAATTCATTCACATGCAAAAACATAATTTAGTTGTATCTACAAGTATCCACATCTGAAATGTATAAGTTCTTCAAAAGAAAACAAGAGACTAATTTACGGAAGAGTTGACTATCAAAGAACAACTCTTTTCTGAAATCTGATCCATCGTCATCACGACGGCTCGACGGCTCCAACCAAAAAGAGATCTTCCTCCAAGTCACCTAATGATATCCATCTGCTCACACGAACAAAGGTTCGCGATCATCACAGGTACCAAACCACACGGTACAAACAAAGCAAATGTGAGTTTATCATGTAAAAACAACAATAGATAACAGTAGTTAGAGAAGGCAATCCAAAAAATCACAATATCATCACAACACCCAGTCATTTCATCACGCAACAAACAAGGACAGTCATCCAAATACATTCCACAGCCAACCTATAATGCTTAGAATGATGCATGCTCCTAACTCATCTCTCAGCATGCTGATACGTGCCCTAATTCAGTTAAATTTAGGTTTCAAATGCAGGCACCTATCTTTTGATTTCAATAACTTTGCTTATAAACTTGCCCTAAACCTAGTTAAATTATATTTATTACTTATATGAATGTAGTTTTTATATTTTGGAAGATTAATCCCATCATGCTTTGTAATTTGATAGATTCCGTGGATTTCCGAGGCTTTCGAATAAGCAAAGCAAGCAAGGAGGGCTTACATAGCAAACATGGGAGGTGTTATAAGCAAAACAGGCCCAAAATCCATCAAGGCCCAAAAGCATTCTCCAGAACCATCTTTTAACTCGCCCAAGCGAGTGTCCTCAATGCAAATTGGTCGCCCAAGCGAGTAGCTTCTGCAAGTGGGCCTTCAAGTGGATGCTCGCTCAAATAAAGGCAAAAACACTCGCTTGGGCGAGTGAACTCGAGCAGACAGCCCCCTATAAATAGCCATGCAGCCTCCAAGGAATTCTTCACTTCTTGCATTCCATTTTCTCCTCCTCCCTTGCTTCTTGGCTTGTTATCAAGCCTTAGGCTCTTTAAATATTAGTATTAGGTAGGTTAGGAAAGTGAGAGAAGTGAGATTTAGTGCGGAGACTCTGCCGGAAAGAAGCGATGATGGGGCCCTTCATCAATTCTTCTCTTAAGGAGGTTCTCTCCATGCTTGGTTAGTTTTTCTTAAGGATTGGATGTAATCTTCTTACCTTTAAGTATCTCTTTTAATATTTATTTATGCATAAGTCTTTTCTATTTATTATTGGTAATTTTATTCCGTTCTTAATGCTTGATTCTACTTGATCACTTGTTTCATGAAATTGGATTCTAAGTTTAACTGGGAAGTACTCTTAGAATTTGAACTGAATAATTTTACTTTTTACGTTACGTTGCTAGGGATAGAGCATAACGTTTAGATTGCAAATAGCACGCGATTATGATTGTAATGCTTGGTTATTTACTTCATATGCGAGGGATCGATATTCGGTAAATATCCTTAGAACTCGATTGCGAGGGATTGATTCGAGGTGAATTAATGTGTGCATCAATAATAATAGAGAATGATTTATACATGGTAATATTAATTGGATACTGAGGATATGAATGATGAAATCCAAATCCTACGCTTTTCTTGAATTAATTAAAATCGTTTTATTAGCTTCCGTAATCTTTCGTTATTTCCATAAAACCATCAAAACTTCGATCATACTCGTTGTACATAACTATTAAATTATTAAGTTTTATTTGGATTAATTGAGTAGCACAAGTCCCTGTGAATACGAACTTTTATAAATTTTGTAACTTACAACGACAATTGGTACGCTTGCCAAAAGTCTAACAAGTTTCTGGCGCCGTTGCCGGAGCCTTGAGTCGCTTACTCAATTTTTTCAAATTTAAATTTTTTAGTTGAATAGGAATTTTTCTTTACTTTCATTATTTTAATTTTGTATAAATTCTCTTGTGTTTTATTCTATTTTCCCTAACCTCGGTACTTACGAATGATTGCAAGTTTGTCCTTTTTCCTTTTGAGGTAAATTTCTTGCAGATACATCGTTATTAAATTTAGAAATTACCAAGACCATAAAGGAAAAGAAACAAACAATCAAAAAGCTACCGAGTAAATCTTCTTCTATTTTGATTCTCCTTCACCAGTAAAGCCACCTGTAATTTATATTATGGCTGATAAAGGAGGGGGAGAAGAAAATAGACTCCACGGAGGACTCTTGGTGACTATGCGTACCAACAAAGACCAAAGCATTACAACAGCATAGTCATTCCTCCTTTCAGTAAGAAGGTTGTAGAATTGAAGCCCGCATTGCTCAGTCTTATTGGATCACATCCATTCGCTGGACTAGATCATGAAGATCGATACACTCATTTGTCTACCTTCATGGAGTTGTGCAGTACCATGGGAGCTTCTGATGAAGATGGTGAAGCTGTCTACCTCAGAGCTTTTCTATTTTCTTTAATAGGTAAGGCAAAGACTTGGCTTCAATCCCAACCAAACAAAAGTCTTAGCACTTGGGAAGAAGTGGAGGAAAAATTCATTGCAAGATTCTTTCCTCCATCCAAATTCACAAGCGCAAAATCAGCCATTGCTACTTTTTCCCAAGGGTTTAATGAATCTCTCTGTGAAACATGGGAGAGATTCAAATCACTACTACGGAGGTGCCCAAATCACAATTTTGATGATGCTGCACAATTACATATTTTCTACAGTGGTTTGAAACCTCAAACAAAGATGATTCTTGATGCCTCAACTGGAGGTACGATGATGTCAAAGAGCCCGGAGGAAGCAATTGTAATCATTGACTCCATAACAGCCAACGATTACCAATCTCATCATGATAAATCTCTGATTCAAAGAAAAGGTAAAATTGAGCTGGATACTCAGAATGCAATTCTAGCTCAGAATAAACTCTTGACTCAACAAATAGAGGCCTTAACAAAACATATAGGCCAACTTCCTCAACAATTCTAGCAAGCACCTGATGAATGCCAACAACATGAGGCTTATTATATGCAAAATCAGACCAGACCTCAATAGAACTTCCAAGGAAATTACCAAGGCTATAGAGGTGGTCCAGGCTCAAATCAGCCTTATGGCTGGAGGCAACAAAATGATAATGCATATTATGGTCCCACTAACTCTTCTTGTGCAGGCCCTTCTAACAACTCTTATGCAGGTTCTTCAAATATGAGTCCACCACAACAACAACAAGAAGCTCAACCTAATAGAATATCAAAAATGGAAGATACTCTAACTTAGTTTATGCAAATGACCATTTCAAATCAAAAGAACACTGAGGCTTCCATCAAAAATCTTGAAGTTCAGGTTGGACAACTTACAAAGCAAGTGTCTGAAAACAGAAGTGGACCCTCTTCAGCAAAAACACATGATAATCCAAAAGAACCAAGAGGATGCTTTAGAGTGGATGTCTTGAATGGAGGAATTTCTGACTCCAAGAAGTTGGTTCAAGGAAAAGATCATTTAGAGAAAACATTAACTAAAGCATTAGAGGAGAGGAGTAAATCTGAAGAAGATGATATTTTAGATTATCTCCAACAACAAGATGCTTTCAAGAAAATTCCTTACCAACAGTCTATCTTTGAGGAATTGTTAGAGGAAAAGAGGAAGAGAAAGATCAAGAATCACAAACAAAGGTAAACGTAGTACCTCCACATGCTAACAATGTTTTCCTTGTAGGAAATTTAAAGAAACTAGTTACCAGCCATTCAAGTATCTCTGAAAAAAGAAAAGAAACTGGTGAAAATTATGAAGGAAAACATAGAAGCCTGAGCCATAACAAAGGCATCCAGCTAATACGACATTAAAGAAACACTCCTGGGAGGCAACCTAGTGTTTTTAAATTTTGTCTTTAAAATTATGTTATTTTAATTTATGTCTTTGCATTTTATGTCTGAACTTTACTTTTTGAATTTTATGTCTTTTTGGAAAGTATCATCTGTTTTGCTAGAACTGGGATATAGGTCCATTGGTTAAGGGGAGTAGCAAAGTAGGTGAAGAAGAAGAACGTGGTAGATCTTGTTGATTATCTAAATGGAGGACATCGAGCTCCTCAGGCAAGATCTTCAAAAATCAGTGACATTGTTTTTAAATTTCTTTACTGCTTTGTAGTTTAAATTTAGTACATTGTTTATTTAGTTACTATGTTTGCTTGAATAGTTGTGTGCATTTATAATTCTTTTTTGTATTGCACACAGAGGTTTCTATCTTTTTGAAAATACACATTTTGATTACTTTTTGTTTTGTTAACATAGTTGTATAAATCTTTTTGGGGCTTAACTGATATGTCATGTTTTGAAAAGAATCAACAGATAAATATTTTGAAACTTGTT
>QARZ01041114.1:95025-107947 GCA_013407115.1 Glycine latifolia | reverse complement strand
AACTGAATTCATTCAATAAAACAGAGATATTCTTGATTGTTCTAACAGATTCCAATCCAAAAGTTCTACAAATATGATGCATTTTCATAATGATATACATCTCTTTTATTGACCTAATCATATTAATTTAAATCCCTAATCAACCACCATCAGGACAACATTTCATTTCAAACTTTGACTAGGGGAATATTGACAAGGCTGAATGGGGCAAAAAGAGACAAATATAAATTTAAGTGACTTATTTATTATTTCTTGATTTTAACATAACTTAAATTGTAGAGACAATATTGAGGTCATTGCACTTGTTCCTCTTCTAGATAAGAAAAAAGAAAGCTTATACAGGAATTCAAAAAAGGTTATACTCTGATGAACCTCACAGATAAGTAACAAATACTGGCACAAAATATAAAAGCTTTAGAGAAAGAACAAAATGGATGATATAAACAAATTCAAACAATTAATTAGACAAGTTAGAGATTCAAGTTGTGAACCTGTAGATGTGCAGTACGCAGGTCTGCTCCACAGAAGCTACAATCTACTAAGCAAGCATCTGCAGAATAGCAGTTTCAAACAAACTAACTTCATTTCCAAGTATACTGTTTAATATATCAACAAAAACAAATGCATGTTGCACTTCTCATTAGATTTCGGTGTAACCAAAAAAATAACATGGATTTTGCAAACCTAATTTAAATATTATGCTCAAGCCTGAAAAGACCATAACATCAAAATTGAGCTTGGTTAGAACACTGGATTTATTTACTATTTCTTAACAATACACAAATAATATGAATATGAATGCAGACTATTATATTTTAGATTTATGAGAAATAGTTTATGCTGTGACATTAAATATTTGACCCTCTAATTTATTCATTTTAGTATGAATTAGTTGCATACTTTGTCACATTATTGTTAATATTTAATCTTATCTTTTTTTTAAGTTATTTAATGTCACATCCTAAATGTTATTTTCCAAACAACCAAGCATAATGCTTATTCAAACTATTCTAATTCATATTGAATGGGGAAAAAGTCCATTCTGTCATTCTTACAAAATTAACAAGGCATGTCTGCTGTGTCAATTGTAATATTGCTAAGTTATATGTCCTCTGTTAGAATACGCGTAGATTGTAGTCTCCTAAGCTCATAGTTCAAGACAGAACAGCTGTTGCTGATCTGTCTGATATCTGATAGCAGAACAGTTAGTATAACTGTAAGACATTTTGGAAGTTAGCTAATATAGGACAGCTAGCTCAGCAAGCCATCTTGCATATAAAAATTCTCTGTATGAATGTTTCTCTGTATTGAAGGAATCGAATTTCCAGAATCTAATAGAAAACACATTTTTTCTCTCCCCTGAATTCTAATATCCTCACACTAAATACGAAAATAATAACAAAGTGAACTTGCATGTTATATGATGGAACTCAAGTCTTGCTGAATAACCTCAGAAACTTGTATAAAAAATCAGAAATGGAGCAGTGCTCCTTACAGCAGAATAACCCCACAGAAACAGAAGAGATAACCAACACTACAGAAGAGAAAACTCAGGAATAACAAACCAGAAAACTCCTATGCAAGGAAAAACTCCTCCTTAGGTATGGCCTAAGGATTCCCTATTTCCTGCAAAACACTCTCTTACTTTTTGTCTAACTGCCTACCTCCCACTCTTCCTACACACTCCTTAATGCATGGCCGAATCTTCCATTCCACTAACGACCCAATCCACCTCTCCATTCACCAATTGCCAACTGTCCTTCTTAATCATCATGCTCAAATTCTGCTGTCCTATACGGGACTGCTGTTCTATATTGGAATGTAGTGGATAATTGGGCTGTTGCCCAATCTCCACTTCCTTACCTTCAACCGGGTCTTGGTTACCTCCCTTGGCCTTTCTACCGGAGTATACATTTTTATAAGGGCCCAACATTATAGAAAGTAGAAACAGATATATATTCATCTGGGCAATTACACTGAAGTGTTACAAAACATTCTTTATAGAAATAGGTTTGCACAAAGGATTGACTGAGTACATATTACATAACTTTTAGTTTATTTTGGACATGATTAGGTGGAATTTGGCTGCTCTTGCTCTTTTTTTTTTTTTTTTTTTTTTATCTTAAAAGTTACTTTAAGGTTTAAGCTAAAAATAATTACGTTAAAAATAAAGTTAAAAAGTTTCTGGGAATTTCCAATTTTCTTTTCTTCACATAAAAAGCAACCAATATGGCTGCTTCTTATTGTTATTTGTTAATGCGGCTCTGTAATGGGAACAGGGGACCTTTGGGGTTGGCTTAGACGATGGTAGTCCTGGTTCTTGGCAGGGCATGGCAGCTAGCTCCAGCAATGGCTACGGGAGTCAGGTCCTTTGTTAAGAATAAGGTCCCCATTACTAAATTGTATTCTAGATGGAATAAGAAGATAACTGACTCACAAGGCAGTTACATGGGTTGGTTACGCAGATAGGAGTTAGTTTGCTATACATAGTAGAACTTGCATCAAGAGAAATGTATACTGTTATGCCTTGGTTTACTGAGAATTTGAGACTCAACACTCCACAATTAGTTTCCAAAAACTTCCTCTGCAATATCTGAACTGCCTAACTAATTGATTTGGGAATCAGTTGGGTCTGCTATCTTCCTATTCCTTCTAGAATACATTCTGACTAATTGGCTTTCAAAGGCTGAGACAGGGACCGGAAATGGCAAAGGTATTTGTCTGAAGCAGGGACAGTGACTCGCAAGTCTGCCGAAAGCAATTTGGTAGTGGAATAATAGATGACCAATGGTGGTTGACAATGATTTCCACACATGGAGAACAAGGCTGTTTCAATTGATAGTGAAACTTTTTTGGGCATGGGGGCAGTAAAGGGTACAAGATTGATGATAGTGTCATGGCAGAGAGGATGTGAGATGGTAGATGGAGGCTGATGGTGGCAGTTCAGGAGGGCCTAGTTCATTGTGGCTTATGATAGTGGGGGCAATTTGGAGGTTGTTAAAGCACAGGTTTGAGTGGAAGTGGGTCATCAGAGGAGGATGCTTTGTGGTTTTAGGGCAAAAGTGACCAGTGGCTACAGCTTTGGAATTAAAACAAATAGCCAAGGGTAATTTTGAAACAATATTAAAATGTTTAAAAGCAAGCTAGCTTAAAGAAGGATAAGCTCCTCCTATTAAGGAATCAGTTCCCTTTAAGTTTTAGAGCTTTTGTGAAAAAGTGTTTGGCCCAATTTCTCCTCCTAAAGAGAAGAGAAACAAAAAAAAAAAAGGTCAAACACTATCTTACTAGCCATATCTAAGAGCTATTGCCATAATGCATGCTTTTTGTGGATTACGATATCCTCAGACTTGATATGTTGAGGAATAAATTTTAAACTTGAGTTGTGGAGTTTAGCTTCAGAATCAAAGGGCTTTTAGTAGGGGTAGGATGGATTATAAAGAATTAAGTTATGTAAGAAGAGACTTAGCAATATTTTAGACATGAAAATAGGGAATTACATTATACCACAAATTGCACTATTAAGGTATCTTGGATATGGCATGTATAGGATTCAAGTTTGGCCAATGAAATGAAAAGCTGCAAATAAATTTGTCATGGCAAAGAGGTTAAAATAATTGAAAATTTTAATAGACAGTGATAAGAACTGGACCAGGAGCGCCTCCTCTGCGTCCTCGGCTTCTCTATTCCTCCTGTTCGCCCTCTCCGCTAGGAGCGCCTCCTCCTTCGTCGGCCCTTCCCCTGTTCCTACGAGTTTCTGTAGCAGCAGCTCTATCACACCCAACCTGGAATCCATCGCGACCCTGCTTGATTCCATCGCCTCGCGACTCAGGTCCATTGCTTCCCGGTTCTCTTCCACTGCTCACTCAATGGCCTCCATACGCGCTTCCATCTTGTTGTTATTCTTTGAACCCATCCACTCCTCACAACCCCAAGATTGGAGCTCTCATACCAGTTGATAGAACTGGACCAGTCACAGAAATGAAAGAATGAATCTTCACTGATTCTTGGAGACTAGCTCCTGCACTACAATAGTGATCTTTTGAGGAAATCACAGCCTCCTACACCCTCAGGTTACTTTTACCCACTGCCTCTCTTCTATTTATAGTTCCCTCCCATTAGTTAGTTATAACTGATTAAACTTTAGTTATACTAACTGTTACAACTGCAACATTACTATCTAACCCTCCTAAAATATGTTTTACCCCACCCCCACTCTTATCAAATTTCCAGAATTCTGTTCTTCTCCTCTACTTGTCTTGCTTTTAACATAGCATCCATCAGGTCTTGGGCTCATGTAACCTTACTTCTATTCCAATCTCCTCCCTTAACCCCTTAAGGAATACTTCCATTAATCCTATCCTTAATGCATGAACCAAGCATATGGAAATTGATGTATTCTTTGTTAGGGGGAAAGTTCTGACCAAGCAGCTAGTTTTGTTCATCATATTCCTGCTCTTGATCAGTTGGGCAGATGCTCTCACCATCCAAGCAGATTCATGTTTCTAAGAGCCAAACTCAATGTGCTTGAGACTTCCTCAAAGTCTCATCCACCTTGAGTTTGAGAGGGGCTATTAGAGTATTGTACAGAGGGTTGCAGTATTCAACTGCACTCTCAGTTGTGTGTTAGTTAGGAGTTAGATTACTCTACTGAGTTAGTTAGTAGGTTAGTTATTGACAGCTGTTCACAGCTGTCATAACTAACTATCTAAGCCTATATATATCAAGTTGTAACACAAAGTTCAGTGGTCAGTAATGTTTTCTCTCTCAAAATATCTTCAGTTACACTCAGTAAGAATTCTGTTAATGGAAGCCAACGAGGGAGGCATCCTCATCATCAAAATTTCCCCAGACGGCGAGGTTGCACTGCCGTATTCATCTGGCACGATGGAGCTTTCCAAGGGAGTGATGCAAACGCACAAGGGACGGATTACTTAACTAACGGGTATTTTGGGGTTTCAATTTTAAAAACAAACTGTAACTTAACACCGTTGCATCAAGGGGTGCCAAAGAAATGGTTTCAAACGGAAGGAGTGTATGCATAATTAGGGGAAAACTCAGCGGGTGTTACTGCAATTTGCTATAAAAAAAAAAGGCGTAGCTGAGGAAAATGTTGAGGTGGATGAGTAGACAAATGTATAGAAAAATATAAAATTAATGAATAAAAATATCAGGGAAAAAGTTATAAAGGAAATGATAGGAAAATTGATCAAGATGGCTAGGTAATTAGAAAAGACCAAATGGAGGCTCTAGTGAAAAAGTGAATCAAATGAAAAGATTAAACAAGGTAACAAGGACCTAAGAAAATTTCACTATAAAGTAATTTAGTAATTCTATATTTATGTTTTATGAATTTGTATACATTTCTAGATATGTATGTTAAACGTATTGTTTCCTATATATTTTTAAAATAATCGTATTACCATATTATATATGTATTGAATCCTATACATGTATCATATTTGTGCATCATAGATTAACCTTGATATATACGGTACAACTGAAATTGTCGTGTTTTGACATAGCCCAATAGATTGATCAATGTAGCCAACTCCATATAGTGCGACAAGGCTTAGTGGTTGTGTGTGTAGGTAATGTTGTGGGTAAATGACAGTAGTAGAAATGACAAGGAAACATGTAGAAATAATACATGTATTAATTCCAAACATGAGAATTGTTAAAAACATATAAAGCATATAAACATAAAATATTTCTAGACCTTGTAGATTTGCACTCTGAAGGCATGCACCAGCCAATAAAGCACCACGAAGATTTGCCGCAGTAAATTCACATCTTCCCTAGGCAAGAGGAAATAATTTAGAGGCCAGCAAGTATGTATGCGACTAAATAATAGAATTTTTTGAGTGACTTACTCACGCAAAGTTGCATTGTGAAAGATGGAGCCCTCGGCATCAACATCCTATTAAATTAAATAGGTACAGGATAAATTTTAAATTAAAATTAAACCTATATGGTGATGTGGTTAAAATAGCCAAATATACATTTTTCTAACTAACTAAAACAAGGTAAGCATGTAGTGTCACGAGTTTTATAAAGTAATCAAGAAAAAAATGTTGTGATTATAGTAGCAAAACAAGTTTTTGCTAAATGCTGTACCATAAATCAGTTACATCATATATATTGTTAACTTAAAAAATGAATATTTTTGGTCTGGTCATGAAAGTGGGATTTTATTGTTCTCTAGCAAATGAAAGCCTAAACCCAAGAATAGCCTGACTAAATTTAGCCCATGATTCAATTATTTCAGATCTAATTTGCATAGTCCAAAGAGGACTGCTCAACTTGCCAAATCAATATCCCAAGTATTGAGTCTGGTCAGAACCATACTTACTCGAAAATTTGCGCATTGAAGGTTTGCTCGTGAAAAAAACACATTTTTAAGACAAGCATAGCTGAAATCAACATACGATAAATCCTGAAAATCCATAATCAAGATATGATGACTATGCCAGGGGATCATGTTAGCAGACATATTATCCTGAAATCACATTATAAGTAAAACTAAGATACTGTTCAAAACATTTTGGGCCAAAGAAATTACCAGTTTAGAGAGGTCAAGGCCAGAAAGATTAACCCCTCGAAATCTTACTTTCACAGATTGTATACACTTGATGATATCTGTTCGTGTCAACTCTGCATGGAACTCATCGTCTTCATTCCTCTTATTGAGCACAGAATGGATTCCATCAATAAGCCCCTGAGGTTTAGCAAGTTATCACAGGTTTTATGTTTTCAATAAGGACTGAAGTTTCAGTTTCTCTCCATTAGGTAAAGTAATTGGAAGAAATCTAGGCAGATGGCAATAAGAAACTTCAAGTTTAACATCATGGCATATACACATAAGCAACGATAGCAAATGGAAGAATGCATTTATTTACTTATGATACAGCAAAGGACCTTGTTTTTGAGTTAAGATGGGGAAGTTTCCATCATAGATTGCTGTTCTTCATACAAAAACCACAATGAATGTGAACCTTCTATTTAAAACTATGTTCTGGAAAATCGATAAAGAAAAAACAGCTTCTGGCTGATAAAACTAACAGCCGAAAACTTACAAGATTCTAAATAAACACCAAAACAATTTTAAAAAAAAATTAAACATGGGGGGGAGGGGATAAAACTCCAGTGTCTTTATAACCATGAAAGATGAGTACCAGTCAAATAGATGCCTTAACCTACCACAATGGAAAATAATAATTAAATAGAAAAACTTTCATTAAGGATCCAATGGTAGTACATGTCATCATCACAAACCCAAGTCAACATTCTTGATTCTTATCACAAAAACAAATATGATGTGTAGCTATTAACTAGACTCAAACAACCTCCGACAATTCAAGTACTAAACAAAAGGAGTCCTAACACGTTTTTAAATTAGAGACAGCAACAACAATTGCAGGCCCGATATTACAGTTTCTAAGGCCTCTGCATCCCAACTACAACTGCAATTTAAATCCACATATCTTTAAAAATAGTAAATTTCAGCTTACAAGTAGCTGATAGTACTCCGCCTCCCTCAGCAGCTCTGAGTACTGAGATTCCTCGAGAGTAGGCACCACACCATCCCTTAACCAATTGAGAATGTGCCGAAAGTGTTTACCATCCCTATCAACAAACACATAACCCTGCACCCATCGTCACTTACCAAATCAATCACTAAAACTAGATACATAATAAGACAAACACATACAATTTTAATTAAATTTTAAACAGTGAGGGTAAAATGTGTTTAGGTGTTTAAGATTTAGTCAAATTTGATTTTAGTCTCTACATTTTAACCTGACGAGGGACAAAATCCACCGCATTCCGATACGATGATCAAAATCACCTATTATAAAATTGTAGGGTCTAAAATCAATCTGAACCAAATCTTGAGAACCTAAAACAAAATTTAACTTAATAATAACAACAATAGTAATTTGAAATTGCCTTGTCAGGATCTTGGCAAAGCGTGTGGCGGCCACTGAACATAGCGGCAAGCATTGAATCGGGTTCGCGCTGAGTGAGAGTATCGGTGGTGGTGCAAAATTTCTTGCCTCCTTAGAATTAAATTTCAGGAAGAAAATTAAGGGAATTGGAGGAGGGGCAAACGGCGTCGTGTTGTGAGGAAAAGGGAAAAGAGGGATTACCAATGTTGAGGCGAACGGCGGAGGATAAATCGAATTGGAAGCCCTTCATTGTGGTGAAGCCCAGAGACAGAAAGAAAGCACCGCCAGCAGAAACAGACGCTGCCCACTGTAGTCTATGGAAAAGTATACAAAATGGGTTGGTTTAAGACAACGTTTGGTTGCGTGAGCGAAGACAAAAGTCACTGTATTTGGATTTAATTATCTTTTTAGTCTACTGTGAGACTCTCCTAAATCTGAATAAGAATACGAAGGGGCTACAAACGGCCAGGGGTAGCAAGTCTCATGCTTACACCTTGCACGCGTATTACAATGTTTAATGAAATCTTGAACATCTTTAATCATCTTTAATGCATCCATTGAGGTAATTACTGCCTCAACTCAACATCACCTTAAACTAGCACGCTTGGCACGAGTGATTAAGCTGCTTTCGCATGTTTTATAAGAAGGCAAGTAAATAATTATATTTTCAATTTATTAAGGTCATTGTTGTTGTTTTTTTTACTGAAAGGAGCTTATCTAATTTCATTAATAATCAACTACTCAATACATGACAAAGCATGATTGAAGGTATAGAGGCTAAAGAAGAATGGAGCAACCCTTGCTAATTCATTAGCCACTCCATTGACTTGCCTTTTTACAAAGGCTACAACAAAGCTTGGATTAGAAACCACCATTCTCTTACATTTATCAACTAAAGAGCCTAACTCAGAGTTGTCAAGTGCTGAGGAGTGGATTTTTCTAGCCACCATCTTGCAGTCAGTCTCGAAAACTACTTGATTCAGACCATGCAATTCTGCAAACTCCATGACAGCTAGCAAACCCCATGCCTCCCCCTCACTAACCCAAATGCACATCCCAACTCTTGTAGAGTTGTTCTGAGCAAAAAAAAACCAACATCTACATTGCACTTAACAAACCCATCCTCGAGAGGCTTCCACTAATCAATGTGATTACTGGTGGGACAACTTGATTCGCCTCCCTCTTTTATGCTCGAACGCAAACCTAATAGAACCCATTTCCATTGTGGACTACAACTTCATCTTAATAGTCCTTATTCTCCCACATTTTTGTAGATTCAAGTTTGAAGTCTTGAAGATTAGGCCTTAGGTTTTGGTTTCATGATTTTACAATGCCAAACAAGTTTTAATAGATGTGGCATTTGCGTTGTATGTTTTTAGACTATGCATGATGTTTGATATAGTTGTATTTTTTTTCTTATATCCATGATTAGTATGATTCAAATATCTTAGACAAGTGGATTGATCTCTAAGGTTCTTAGAATCATTAAGTTCAACACTATGTAATCAATTACAAGGTTTTTAATCCATTGCAAAGTGTTAGAACAAGCAACAAAACCATCTTCTACTTGAAATTTGGCTAGTAACATCAAATTAATCAATTATCAGTTTTGTAATCCATTATATATGCCAATTTTAGAATAAGGAAGGCTTTGTAGCTCAAGATAATCAATTACCATTTATTGTAACCAATTAAATGTGTTTGGAAACTTAAGTAGCCCTTTATGTGGTTGAAATAATCAATTTCAACATTGATAATCGATTATTCCAAAAAGCACAGAAGGACTTTAACGAATTAATCAATTACTTAGTTTGATAATCACGTTTCTAGAAGTGTAGAACAAGAGTGGATTTTAACGAATTAATCAATTACTTAGTTTGATAATCAATTAAACCAGTTTTGCATATTAAAATTATAAATACCCTCAATTGTTCTTTTCCTTAGTGACTCTTGATACATTTTTTTCTTGTAGAAAATACTTCAAGAGAGTTAAGTAAGGGATTTTCACTGCATTTCTTCTAGAGATTCAAGCTAATCAAGATTCATTCATTGTTCATCATGATTTGTTCATTCTTTGAAGAAGAGCTTGAAGATATTGATTTACACATAAAGGTGTATTATTTTGATTTCTTTCTTGTTTCTGATCCTGGTTAGGGTTACTAAGGGTTTGTGAGAGTTAATAGGGTTTCAGCTCCTGTTCTTTCTCTTGTACGGTTCAAGGGAAGAGTAGAATTAGGAAATTGCATATGCATAGTGTTTGTACTTGATTCTGTTGGATATAGGGGGAGCATCTTGAAGCTTGAAGCTTAGGACTTTTTTAACTAAGAATCAAAGCATGTTTTAACAAAAGAACCAAAGAAGCATTGTTTTTGGAAAAATGCAAAATGCACTGGAATAATCGATTACATAGTGAATTAATCGATTATTTGCTTCGTTTTCAAACCTGTAAAAGCTTTCATGAACACTTTAATCGATTATCATTATTTGTAATCGATTACATAAGCTATTTGAAAAAGATGGTTCTACTGGAATAATTGATTACCAGGATTCGTAATCAATTACACAACACTTTAAGAAAAACATATTGCACTGGAATAATCGATTACCATGTTTCGTAATCGATTACACAAGCTTTTTATAAAATACAGTGCTACTAGAATAATCAATTACAGCTCGAAATAATCGATTATTTTGCTCGTTATTCAAACCCAGAAAACTCATGAACATTTTAATCGATTAAAATGGTGATTTAATCGATTACATAAGTGTTTTAATCGATTATATGGCGCATTTAATCGATTACAGACAGTTACAAAAGGCTGTTATAAATAGGATTGATGCTTAGCTGCTTTGACAACTTTGTGGAACATTACCCACACGTATTTTCTGAGCTTAAATAGTATTGTGAGCATTCTAAAGTGTTTTCTAAGGGTTTAATTGTGTCTTGCTCCATTGTGCATTGATCATGTGTGTTTAAGTCATTCTTGGAGCTTGAAACCATTTCAAGATTAAGGAAAGCTGTGCTTATTGTCTTCTTGATCTGGTAACTTCATTTTGCATTGCATACTTTGGATCATCAGGTTGTTTCTCTCCTTAATTTGATTGTAATTTTCATCTTGAATTTTCTTTGTAATTTGGCTATTATAATTGAGTTCTTGCTTGTAACTAGAGAAGGGGTTCTCTAGGTGGAAGACTGAGTAGTGTTCTCAGGTTCTTGTCTCTTAGAATCTAATAGGGTTTTAGATTTTTGTACTTTATCTAGGGTTGATAAAGGGAGACATTGTAATTGATTGTAAGAATTTAAAATCATAATAGTGGAACTCTAACCTAGTGTTGGTTGGAAGAAACTGGATGTAGCTTCATGGTTTTGAAGTGAACCAGTATAAATTGTTTATGTATTGATTCTCAATCTCTATCCTCTTCATTTTAATTGTTTCTTGATTCATTTGCTTTACCAACAAAGTTAGTTTTGATTCATTGAATTCCTTGGGGCTGAGCTACTTGATTGAATAAGGTTTCTTGGTTTTGAAAAGTGATAAAGATCCTAGAAACTCTGATTTTGATTAAAGAAATTTTTATTATACCAAGGTTTAACCAATTCACCCCCCTCTTGGTTAAGTGTGAAGTATTCATATTCTTTTCAGATTCTTTATTAATAGAAGTTCTAAGGGGTCTTAGAACAACTAGATGTAGGTTTTCTTGAGGACTGAACCAGTATAAATTTTGTGTGTGATTTCTCTCTTTCTCTAACCCTTTGTATTTCAATCTTGGTAATGAAATTGATCTTAAAGGACCATAAAACTTTGTTTTTCATATGATATTAATTTCATTGTTTTCTTGATTGTGATAATCTTTTTGTGACAAGCTTTTGAGAAAACTTTGATTAATAAAAAATGATTGTTTAATTGAATTAAGAAATTAAGTGGTAAATTTTTCGAAGGAATTTATTCAACCCCTATTCTAGATTCCTGGCTAACCCAACAGTTTTATCATTCCTTCTCCTCCAACTACTCCATAAAAGCAAAGCTATTCTTCATTGTTTTTAGCATCAACCCTCCTTAACATGTTCAACAAGATTTTTGCACTAGTTTGAGATCTAACTATAGCAGTCTCCACCAAGTCCCAAGCACTTATATGACTCCAACAACCCATATTTACATGGCACAAAAAGAATAAGTGGAAAGTAGTCTTCACATCTTGATCACATAGAGGACACACCATAGTGCAAGCAACACCTTTGGAATTTAAATTAGCTCTAGTAGGCAAACACTCTCTTCCTAGCCTCCACAATAAATTCCTCACTCTCAGAGGCACTCGAATATTCCACATGCAGTTCCAATTCCCACTAACACCAAGGTCTTCAATGGTTGTGAAATTTTGCATGATAAGCTTGTATGCACTCCTCATCGAATATAACCCATCATTAGTGGCTACCCAAATTATCACGTTCTCTCGCATAAAATCAACAATAGGGAGCCTTGATATAGCTTAAACATCCTCTTGATAAAAAATATGGCTAATAAAGTCATACTTCTAGCAACTATTATCGTGATCAATAAGGTCTAAAACTGTCAAATCTTTAAAGCCACCATACATCAGAGTGGAAACAAATCTTCTATCTTCTTCTCTTAGCCAAGGCTCTTCCCAAACACCAATCCTTGATCCATTTCCCAGTTTCCATCTAATCCCTTTACTTAACACCATTCTTAAGGAAAAAAATGCTTCTCCAAGTAAAAGATGGGTTATGTTGTAACGACCCGCCATGTCGCTACTCTATCACTAACTCTTAACCATAACATTAACGTAACTTTTGATAAAAATAACACCCCTTTTTGTTTTGTCAATGAAAACTGTGATAAATTTTTTGCAATCACATGACAATCATAAACATAAACAAGGCACGTATAAAACATCCCAATTGCACACACACACACACACACACACACACACACACACACACACACATATATATATGA
>QARZ01041114.1:65997-94925 GCA_013407115.1 Glycine latifolia | reverse complement strand
GTAAAACACTTATACATTTTAGACATGGATAATTGTACTTACAATTATCCATGTCTAAAATGTATAAGTGTTTTACAAAGAGAACAAGAAAATGAACGTCAGGGATGTAACTAGCAAAACACGGTTGTGACTATCAAATCCAGGGGTGCAATAAGCAAAACATAACCCCTGCCCGGGATCCATCACATCGATATCCTGACAACTCGGCGACTCCAACCAAAGGTTGTCATCTTCCCGGTCACCTACTACTGTCCGTCTGCTCACACGAACCGGGTTCGCGATCATCACAGGTACCAAACCACATGACACAATAAAGCAAGGGTGAGTTCATCATATATAAAATAACAAGCAAAGGATAACTAACATCAATCAAGGAAAACTATCCAAGCGTCACAATATCACCACAAATTTCAGATATATCCACGCGCAACCAACATGAACACGCATCCAGGAACATCCCACAATTCAAATTAAAGTGCCTAGCATGATGCATGCTCCTAACTCAACTCTCATCATGCAATGTGGTACCATCCCAGAAATAGGCCAAATCCATGGATCAAATGATAGCTGTAGTTGACGTCGGGGTCACTCTGTTGTGCACAGGACTCATCCCCATGGTGATCAGCCAAATGGGTGTCATAAGGATCTCCCTATAGACGTGGCCCCCCAGCACTTCTCGTACTATTATAGTCAATCATCCTATTTCCGTCATGCAAATGAAGTATGTCTCTCATGGGCACCATCAACGTATGGTCCGGCACAGGAACATCCCGTCTTGGCTAGGATCTGCATACCCTCCCATGTTACATACATACTGCCCCAAATGAGGGCCGCCCCTAAACGGGCTCAACTGCTGTATGTCTCTCATGGGCACCATCAACGTATGGCCCGACACAGGAACATCCCGTCCTAGCTAGGATCTCCATACCCTCCCATGTTACATACATATCACCCCAAACGAGGGCTACCACAACACAGACTCATCGATGCACTGGTCGTGGTCCTTGCAAGGTTCACAACTCGGTCCCGGCATCTCATGTGTTTATACATAGCCTCTTACCACAGTTCTATCAAGGTTCAAAACATCTCAAGCCATCACATAGGCTGACCTCAACGTAACCACATATGTCATTCATGAACAATACAAACAAGTGAAAAAGTGTCAAGCATTGGGTGCCCGAGTTGGCGCCTAGCTATATTAACCCGAGATAAGAATCCGAACTAAGTCGGATGAAGGTGGATAAGATCAGTCAAAGTCAGACAAGGCGGTCCAGGGTTCAAGGGCTTGAACTTAACAAATTTTAAAGAGAATCGCTCAACTGAGTAAAGGACCCGGTGGCTCTCTTCCCGAGGAAGCACGAACTCATTCGAGTTATGGAACCTGATAGTTCACTTGAAGCAAACTTGAGCTCAACGACTCTAAGGTAACATCTCGAGTAAGGAACCCGGTGTACTGACATCTGCCAACAAGGACTGTTACGTCGTGCACACATGCATGCTACGTGACCTGATTAACTCGGCCAACCCATCTCGGCAGCCGACATCACAAACACATATATGCAACTCGACCAACCCATCTCGACAGCCAACATCACAAACACATATATGCAACTCGGCCACCCCATCTCGGTAGCCAGCATCACAAACAAAGGTTTGACACATATATGTAACTCGACCACCCCATCTCGGCAGCTGACTCCTCCACAAACACTTCTGCAAAGTGTCTTAGGATTTTTTCAGCATCAAAATGCCAACTTCACACACATGCACGGGGAGTTCTTACAACATCAACTCTCTCTTTCCAGAATACCATCAAACACCACACCAGAACATAAAGCGTAACTTATTCCATCCATTCCAAGGCATACCTTCTGGAAAACAACACACACACAGGGACATGCAATCATCGCCATGGTTGGACTCCCTAGCCCCCAACCATGTTACCTATAGTGGTTATCAAACATAATAAACTCCCTTACCTAACCAGGAGTTCATTCACAGGCTTCATGACGGTTTGTCCTAAGCGTCTGTTCCGACCACGAGGTCCTTCTTGGCGTCGGGATATTGTGGCAGTGACGGTGGTTCTCGTGGGTTGATGGTGGTACAGAAGGGTTGAGGGAGGAAGGTTTCTGGGTGTGAGTAAACTTGGGAGAAAAGAAGAGAAAACGCTAAAGTTGGAGAAAAGAAGAGTAAGCTTTTGTTGTGCCAGCCTGCTGCTTATAAACACGGCTGACGCAACACATCCACTTAACATGTATAGCCAGCAACCACAACACAGCAGTGCTAACTTACGTCCTATCACCCATCAAGCACGCATCCCAAAACAAAGCACTCTAGAAAGTAATTAATACAATAAAACATATAATTAATCAATATAATACATACACCAAGCATTCACTAAGCAACTTGGAGTCCGGGTCGTTACAACTCTCCCACCTTTTTAGGAATTTCGTCCTCGAAATTACCTGATGCAAGCAAAGCTGGGTAGGCCTTCCACACCTGGTTCTCTAGCTCCCATGTCGCATTTTCTCCAGATATACCTCTCCAGATTACCTTGACTAGGGGAATTTCTTTTCCTCTTAGATGCTTCGTCTGTCGATCCTCAATCCTCAAAGGTAGTGTTTCATACGTCAGGTTTTCCTTTACTTGAATATCGTCCAATCCGACCACATGAGAAGGATCATGAATGTACATACGAAGTTGGGATAGATGGAATACATTATGGAGATTGGAAAGGGACGGGGGTAAGGCAATTTGGTAGGCAAAGAGGTCGACTTTCTTTAGAATTTGGAAAGGACCGACAAATCGGGGTGTGAGTTTTTAGGATTTCAATGCTCGTCCGACCCCGGTCCATGGGGTGACCCTCAAGAATACATGATCACCAACCTCAAACACTAGGTCATTTCTCCTCCTATCATGATAGCTCTTTTGCCTACTCTGGGCTGTTCTCATCCTCTCCTGGATCAACTTGACCTTCTCGATCATTTGTTGTACCACCTCGGGCCTTAGCATAAGGCTCTCGCCGGGTTCCAACCAACATAAGGGTGTCCTACACCTCTTACCATATAGGACCTCGTAGGGAGCCATGTCAATGGTAGAGTGAAAACTATTGTTGTAGGTGAACTCTATCAGTGGTAGGAAACTATCCCAGCTACCTCATTGTTCTAAAACACACGCCCTCAAAAGGTCATCTAGAGACTGAATGGTTTGTTCAGTCTGTCCGTCAGTCTGAGGGTGATAGGTCGAACTCAGCCGAAGCTGGGTTCCTAAGGCCTTGTTCAAACTCTCCCAAAACCTAGAAGTGAACCTCGGATCCTGATCGGATACTATGCTAGAGGGCACGTCGTGCAACCGGATAATCTCGCTAATATACAAAGAAGTCAACTTCTCTAAGGAAAACCGGATGTTGATGGGAATAAAGTGAGCAGACTTAGTCAATCTGTCAACAATAACCCAGATAGAATCTAACCCAGCCTGGGTTCTAGGCAAACCCACAACAAAATCCTTGGAGATACTATCCCACTTCCACTGGGGTATCTCCAAGGGTTGTAACTTACCCGAAAGTCTCTGGTGTTCTACCTTAGTTTTCTGACAGACCAGGCACGCGTATACAAACTCGCTAATATCCTTCTTCATGTAGTACAAGAAGTACTGGGGGGCCACGTCTGTAGGGAGATCTTTATGACACCCATTTGGCTGATCACCACAGGGGGGTAAGTCTTGTGCACGACAGAGTGACCCCGACGTCAACTACAACCATCATTTGGACCATAGATTTGGCCTATTTCTGGGATGGTACCACATTGCATGTTGAGAGTTGAGACAGGAGCATGCATCGTGCTAGACATTTTTAAGTCGATTAGTGGAATGTTCTTGGATGTTTGTTTATGTTGGTTGCGTGCTGATATATCTGGACTTGTGGTGATGCTATGACGCTTGGGTTGTTTTTCCTTGACTGAGATTACCTTTCGTCTGTTATTTTATATGATAAACTCTACCTTGCTTTGTCGTGCCATGTGGTCTGGTACCTGTGATGATCGCGAACCTGGTTCATGTGAGCAGATGGACAGCAGTAGGTGATCCGGGAAGATGACAACTGTTTAGTTGGAGTCGCCAAGTTGCCGGGATGTCGATGTGATAGATCTCGGGTAGGGGTTATGTTTTGGTGATTACACCCCTGGTTTTGATAGTCACCTACATATTTTGTTAGTTGAACCCCTGATGTTCAATCCCTTACTTCACTTGTAAAACACTTGTATGTTTCAAACAGGGATAATTGTACTTACAATTAAAACACGTTTCATATATGTAGATATATTTATGCAATTGGAATGTTTCATACGTGCCTTGTTTATGTTTATAATCGTCATGTGATTACGAAAATTTTTTTACCACAGTTTTCATTGACCTAAAAAAAAGGGGGTGTTCTGTTTATCAAAAAAAAAATTATGTTAATGTCATGGTTAAGAGTTAGAGATACAGTAGTGACGTGGGCGGGTCGTTATAATCAGCCCTGAGTCTCAAGGGAGTTTCGAACAGAGTGATATGCCACCTAGTACCCCCGATACTTACTGCCACAATTCTATTTCCATCCATGTAATTATGAAGTATGAAACATGGGCACCAATGCATGACCTGGCTAGAAACACATCCTTCCTCGCAAGGATAACTTGTAACGACCCCGTATGCATCCGGTTCATTAACATTATAATATGGTCTTAAGCGTAGCAATACTTAACGTAAATTAAGTAAACACGGAAGCATAAAAATAATAAGATGTCATCATACATCATAAAATACAATCTAACATTATGTATGAAATTTTGATATACATCTCGGCACCTGGGTTCTGTTCCAAAAGTGATATCTTACAAAAATAAACCCATACCGGGTTACAAATGTACAAAAAATTTGAGTCAACAGACCTGAAAAGACCGCTTTCCATAAACCACTTCCTCGAACCCGGCCTTGTCCTCTTGTCCGGGATCCTCAATTAGTGGCCAACTCGGCCTCAGCCTACCTGCCTATCAATTGAGATTCACCGAACGACCCTCTACTCAGGTCTCTTAACCCGAACCTCGTCCTCTGCTCTTTGGCTATCACCTGCAATAAAATATAATCCCCAATCGGGGTGAGATACAATCTCTGTAAACTCAGGGTTCTTGGAGACTCACCTCCCCTTGGTTCACTTCCACAGTACATAGCATTTAGATTGGCATTACAAATAATATGGCCAACCCGGCCTTTTAATAAAATAATACATGTACATAACCACACTCACGTTCCATTCCAGCACCAATATGCAATTTAGCCAACCAATGTAGATATCATACACAATTGCATATAAGATATACAAGTTAGACAACCAGTACACATATTGTGCACTCTTGTATACCTTCCAGTGTACTCCGCGTACACATCACGTATCTCGTCCTGAGGTCCCAGACCTCGGACTACACGTGATAATTCCACCAAGGTGCCCTTCCAGCACAAACATGCACAAATGTATATCCAGATATACAACTTAGCAAACCAGTGCACTCCGTGTACACAATTGCATATCCAGTTATACAAATTAGACAACCAGTGTACATCTCCATTACATGTATGTTTTCAATCAAAAGCAATAACACACAATGTAAATACACGCACCATGTCATCCAACAACCATCACTCCCTAGGAGTATGGTGGAACACAATCAAGGGAACCAACTCCCAAGAACGGAGAGCTTACCTTTTCTGATCACCGCACCGACTACCTTAGCCTCGTGTTTCCGACCACCGATATCTTCTTTATCAAGCCCTACACCAGGCAAGAAAGATATCATGAACAATTCTCAACCGTTTCATGCAAAGAACCCAGTTCTTTTTCAGATCTCAAACATAAACCACCAACAAGTGACTTGTAAACCCCACAAAAGTCTATCTGGGCATAACAAAATACCCAAAGCCCGGAAAAGTTAGCTTTCAAGGTTGAACCTTCATCACAACAACCTCCTAAGCATATTTTTCCAAAGAAACACCACCCAAAACCAACCCTAAATCATATGGGTCATTTTTTCCTCTTATAACCAACTCAAAAGATATGGTGAAACTTACATACCTTACCTTAAAAACCACAAGGAAGGCTAGAGGA
Source organism: Glycine latifolia (assembly GCA_013407115.1). Lineage (NCBI taxonomy): Eukaryota > Viridiplantae > Streptophyta > Magnoliopsida > Fabales > Fabaceae > Glycine > Glycine latifolia. The sequence goes on along the minus strand of QARZ01041114.1, from coordinate 88,789 downwards.
TAGCTTCTCCAAGCTTGAATGTCCCTAACATGCCTTCTATCTCTTAAAGGTAGAAACTTTAAACTTTCCTTTGGAGAAATGATCTTCTCATCTGATGATTCTTTCAAATAACAAAGGTTGGAAACTAGTTTGTAAGATGATTCTATTCAATCCTTACGTTTGATGTGAAGGTTTTTAGGTTAAGGAATGGTTATCTAGGAAGATTTTCTTACATTAACAATGGAGGAAATATGGAATAAGAGAGATAAAGTGTTTTAGCAAAAGCGGTGAAAATAAGGTTACTACTGAAATATCTCACTCGTTCATATCTTAAATAGCTTGTAAGTTAACACGCGTCCTAAAGTAATAGGAGAGTCTTCCCCACATCAAAACAACTAGCAGGGAGTCAACACGTGTCACTTGTGTAAAGTGAATATGTAGGGTCAACACGTGTAAAAAGGCTAAGTCATGGTTAAATAGAAAATGCTGACTATTTTAATCACTTACAAATACTTATGTAATCGATTGCATAAGAACTCGTCCTTGGTACTATAGTACGTCCAATGTTCCCTCTTCCTCCGACCTCATCTGACCTACTCCAACCTCATTCGAGTTCCTGCCTTGGTACTTCACAAGTCCAAGGTTCCTCCCAACCACTTCTGGGATCACTAACCTGGTAACTCTATCAAAAAGGGGTTGCAAGCTCTTCCGATTTCTCTACCCGGTAGCTCTTACAAGTCAACAAAATATGAGCTCCTCCGAGCTCAACCGAGATCACTACTCGATTGTTCATCCAAGATCACATGAGCTCGCCTGAGATCACAACTCGGTAACACATTCGAGCTCATCTGAGATCACAACACGATCCCAGATTTGAAAAGGTGTTATCTACACCTCCCATATCTGAGTTCCAATATACACCCCCTTTATGTGACAACATAGTCATACGAACCCGAATTTATCACAGGGTCATTATACTCACCCCCCTTCTAAGAATTTTGACCTAAAAATTATAACCATGCCTGCCAAATAACTCGGAGTATAGCTCCATAAGTTCCTGTTCCCGCTCCCATGTCGCTTCCTCCGGGGTCCTCCCTTCCCATAATACCTTGACTATGGGAATAGTCTTACTTCAAATTTTCTTTTCCATCCTATCCAGAATCTGGGATGGTCGGGTAGGACAAGTCAGATTTTCTCTAATCTGAACAGAGTCAAGTTCTACCACATGCGACGGGTTGGGTACGTATTTCCTCAACTGGGATTCATAAAAGATATCATGCAGCCCGGACAATTGGGGAGGCAAAGCTAGCCTGTAAGCCACTGGTCCTATTCTCTGAAGAATTTGGTAAGGACTAATAAATCTAGGACTCAGCTTCCTCACACTCAATGCCCGTCCAATCCCCATTACTGGAGATAACCTCAAAAACACATGATCACCCTCATCAAACTACAATGGGCGATGTTTGCTATTGTAATAGCTTTTCTATCGGTTCTGAGCCCGCAACAACTTGTCTCTGATCATGTGGATCTGCTCAGATGTATCCTGATTCATCTCGAGTCCAAGAAGCTATCTCTCTCCCACTTCGGTCCAGCAAGTAGGAGTCCGACACCTTCGACCATACAATGCTTCATAGGGTGCCATACCCAAGCTAGCGTGGAAGCTATTGTTATACAAGAAATCCACTAGAGGTAGGTATTTATCCCAACCCAGTCCCTACTCCAGCTCTCAGCATGTCCTCTAGAGTCTGGATAGTTCTCTCTATCTGCCCATCCGTTTGTGGATGATAAGCTGTGCTGAGTCGCAAATGGGTCCCAAAAGCCTCTTGGAGAGCACCCCAAAACCTAGAGGTAAACTTAGGATCTCTATCACTAACAATGCTTTCTGGAACACCATGAAGTCGGACAATCTCCTTAATGTATAGCTGAGCCAACCTTTCAGCAGTGTAGTCAGTCCGAACAGGTAAGAAATGAGCCGACTTGGTTAGCCTATCCACAATCACCCAAATGGAATCGCATCTGGGTTGGGTCCTCGGCAATCCAACCACAAAATCCATGGAAATACTATCCCATTTCCACTCTGGAATTTGTAAAGGTTGCAATAGGCCTGACGGTCTTTGATGCTCAATCTTAACCTTCTGACATACCAAACATTTTGTAAGATGCTCGGCTATATCCCTTTTCATCCCGGGCGACAAGAAACTTTTCTTCAAATCTTGATACATCTTGGTGGAACCCGGATGTATAATAACCCTATGTTTAATTCGGGTTTGTATGACCGAGTTGTCACTTTACGGGGGTATATATTAGAAACTCGGATAAGAATGGGGTGTAGATAACACCTTTACTAATCCGGGATCATGATATACGTTTATTTTTATGTAGATCGGGTTATTGCCACGTAAGTGGTGTATTTACATAGCACTTTTGGGAAAAACGCTGATGTATAGAAAGGAACCTGAACAAGGACGGAAAGAGCAACTGGATAGCTATCTTGGTAGAGCTGGGCAGAGCTCGTGTCTTACTTTTCTTTGAAGTTTGAGTTGAGATCTCGGATAAGCTCGGGTGATCTCAGATGTATTACCGAGTTGTAATCATGGATGAGCTTGGATGTGTTACCGAGTTGTGATCTCAGTGGATCTCGGTTAAGCTCGGAGGAGCTCATATTTAGTTGACTTGTAAGAGCTACCGGGTAGAGAGACCGGAAGAGCTCGTAACCCCTTTTTATAAGGTACCGGATTTGGAACCCGGACGAGGTTGGGAGGAACCTTAGACTTGTGAAGTACCAAGGTAGGAACTCAGAATAGGTTGGATTAGGTTGGATGAGGTCGGAGGAGGAGGGAACATTAGACTTAGCCTTTTTACACGTGTTGGCCTTACATGTTCACTTTACACAAGTGACACGTGTTGACTCCCTGCTGGTTGCTTTAATGCGGGAAGGCTCTCATGTTTTTTTTGGATGCGTGTTAACTTACAGGCTATATAAGATATGCACAAGTGAGATATTTTAGTAGTAACCTTATTTCCACCGTCTTTATTAAAACGTTTTCTCTCTCTTATTCCATATTTCCTCCATTGTTAAAGTGAGAAAAAGCTTCCTAGATAACCATTCCCTAACCTAAACACCTTCACATCCAATGTAAGGATTGAAGAGAATCACCATACAAATTAGTTCCCACCCTTTATTCTTTGAAAGAATCATCAGGCGAAGAGATCATTTCTCCAAAGGAAAGTTTAAAGTTTCAACCTTTAAGAGATAGAAGGCACGTTAAGGACATCTAAGCTTGGAGAAGCTGTCCTCTGGCCTTCCTGGTTGTTTTTAAGGTAAGATATGTAAGTTTCACCGTATCTTTTGAGTTTAGTTATAAGAGAAAAAATGACCCATATGAGTTAGGGTTAGTTTTGGGTGGTGTTTCTTCGGAAAAATATGCTTAGGAGGTTGTTGTGGTGAAGGTTCAACCTTGAAAGCTAACTTTTCTGGGTTTTGGGTATTTTGTTATGCCCAGATATTTTTGGGATTTACAAGTCAACGTTGGAGGTTTTTGGTTGAGATCCAGAAAAGAATTGGCTTCTTTTCATGAAACGGTTGAAAACTGTTGTTGATATCTTTCTTGCCTAGTGTAGGGCTTGATAAAGAAGATATCGATGGTCAGGAACACGAGGCTGAGGTAGTCAGTGCGATGATCAGAGAAGGTAAGCTCTCTGTTCTTGGGGAGATTGTATTCCTTGATTGTGTTCCACCATACTCCTGGGGAGTTATGGTTATTGTATGATGCAGTGCGTGTATTTAAATTGTGTGTTGCTGCTTTTTGATTGAAACATACATGTAAATGATTTGCACTGTGATGTTTGTATTATGGTTAAGGAAGCCCTCTGGCCAGTGAAGCGGACCATATATGATAGTGTAAGACTCATCCGGGATGAGCTTCTCAACCATTCATATACGTCCGAGTGCATGAGATGTGCACAGGTGATATACATTTGTGCATGAGATGTGCATTGGTGAACTTGTATATCTGTGCTGGAGTGGCACGTTGGTGTGATTATATACATGTGATGTTTATGAAAGTCGGGATGGCTATGTTTTTATTTTTCTTAAAAGGTTGAGATGGTTATACTGTTGTTTTTATTAAAAGGCCGGGTTGGCTGATATGCTGCTAGCATATGATAGTTTTTAGGGTTAATTGATTAATGATTTATTCAATAATTAGTAATATAGGCTAGAATTTGTCGAGTTTGTTTAATTAATTGTTATTTATCTTAATTATGAGTATTTTTGTTATTTAGGAACCAACAAGAGAGGAAAAGAAGCAAAAAGAAGCAACAGGTGCTCTCAACCATCTCGCGCGACTTGCGCCATCACCATGCTATCTGTGCCAACATGTAAAAATAATCTGGCAATTCGACCATGCCACGCGGGTAGCATCACCATCCACGCCAGTAGCGCCAGATAGTCTGAAAAGACCATTTCAATTCGAACAGTCCACGCGGATCGCGTGGTACACCATGCGAGTAGCGCCAGACTTCAGGATCAGCCTTTCAATTCGAACAATCCACGCGATTGGCGTGGAACCCCATGCTAGTAGCGCCACAGTTACGCTGTTACCTGATTTAAGTGATTTTGCACTGAAATAGCTTGGGAAAAAGAGTTTTCTTACCCAAATTAAATATATGAATGTGTGGGAGATAAAAACAGACACTTTTACATAGAGATACACACAAAAAAACGCAGGGAGAGAAAGTGGAGAGAAGATCAAGGCTAGAGATTGAAGGAAGATTGAAGGTTTTGTAATGCTTCTACTGTCTTTGTATTTCTTGAGGTTAGACATGATTATGTCTGGCTAAACTTTCTTATTGTGGTTATGGCCAGAACCAATGTGAACTCCTCTATAACTTGATTGGTATTAATATGAAATTCTGATAATTGTTTTATTCTACTTTGTTCTTCAATGGATTATTCTTTATTAGTCTTGGCCATTCTAGTAAAGTTCTGAGGGTTAGGGTTCACAATAGGAATATCGGGGCTTTAATTTTCGACTGGGGTAAAATAAAAATTGGTACATTACCTAGGGATAGGGATGTATGGTTGCAGAATTTATATAATGTATTATCTTAATGCTTAGCTTAATAGGGGATTGCTAAGGAATTAGAATTTCTAATTGGGTTAAAGGGTTAAATTACTAAGGGATTAGGATTTAACTAATTATATGGAAATACATTCTCTGAACAATTAGAAGTAATTGAACTTAATAACCAATTCAAGTAAAGAAGGTAGGGAACAATGGGGATTGTGCTCTGGCCACAATTATTTCTTATCACTGCGTAATAATCAATTTAAATTCGTTTTGACTTTTCGCTAATTTTCTGTTATTTACTTAAATTGCGTAATTCCCAAAATACAACCATATTCTCTTCAAACTTATTATTTGTCTTCCAATTTCTAAGATAATAAGCTATGATAAGATTGCATTCAATCCCTGTGGAGACGATACTTTACTTACTCACTTTATTACTTGGAATGAACGGTACACTTGCCGAACATGCAACATTGGCTATGTTATACGTCATGCCAATATAGATACTATGTACTGTGGAAGTGAACCAGGGGGGAGAAGAGACTCCAAGAACCCTGAGTTTACTGAGATTGTATCTCACCTCGATTAGTGATTATATTTTATTGCAGGTGATAGCCAAAGAGCGGAGGACGAAGTCCGGGGTAAGAGACTCGAGTAGGGGTTGTTCAGTGGATCTCAATTAAGAGGCTGGGTTGGCCACTAATTGAGGATCCCGGACAAGAGGTCAAGGCCGGGTTCAAAGGAGCGGAAATTGGAAGGTGGTTTTGAGCGAGTCTGTTGGCTCAATTTTGTTGTACTTTTTGTAACCCAATATGACTTGTACTATGATGTATCTTGTGGAAAAGAACCCGGGTGTCGGGATGTATATCATAATTCCATACATAATGTTTTAGTTGTATTGTATGACGTAAGATGACGTCTTGTTTTATTTTAATGCTTTCATGTTTACTTAATTACGTTAAGTATTGCTGCACATATGACCATATTATAATGTTAATGAACCGGATGCATACAGGGTCGTTACAGGATTAATGCTAAATTGTCTCTTATGAGCCTTAGACAACACCACATCCACTAACTCACCCTTAGGCACAACAATCCTACCTCGGTATAACACCAAACCCGAGTTGGCTGGATTCTCCCAGGACACATCCTTCTGCCCAGTTAAGGACTTTACATCCTCATCCTGGTTCTAGGCATCCCGGATTCTTATAATCAACTCGTTATCCACCTTGGTCTCTCTTAACTCAAGACCTCGGTCACCCTCAAGAATGGTCAGGTGCATATCCTGGAAATCCTCTATCAACTTGCACTCCTCAATCATCATGTAAGCTATGCTCATGTGCTTCCTGCTCAGAGCATCAGCCACTACATTGGCTTTTCCGGGATGGTACCTCAGCTCAAAATCACATTCCTTGATAAACTCCATCCATCTCCTTTGTCTCATTTAATTCTTTATGATCAAATAAATATTTGAGACTTTTGTGGTCGCTGAACACCACAAACTTGGCACCATACAAGTAGTGCCTCCATATCTTTAAAGTGAAGACCACGGCTGCCAGCTCCAAATCATGCGTAGGATAATTCTCCTCATTTGGCTTCAGTTGCCGGGAAGCATACGCAACCACCCTTCTCTCTTGCATCAACACACATCCAAGTCCCTGCTTGGAAGCATCATAATAAACTTCAAAGCTTCCCTCAGAGTCAGGAAGAACCAGCACTGGAGCTGTGGTCAATCTCTCTTTCAACTTCAAGAAACACTCCTCACATTCATGAGTCCATGCGAACGGAGTACCCTTTCCGGTAAGCCGAGTTAAGGGTAATACATCTGTGAAAACCCTTGAATGAACTTGCGGTAGTACTCGGCCAATCCAAGGAAACTTTGGATCTCAGACACATTCTTGGGTCTTTCCCAATCCATCACGTCTTCTATCTTACCGGGATCAACCGCTATCCTGGCTGCTGAGACCCCATGACCAAGAAACTTCACCTCGGTCAGCCAAAATTCACACTTCGATAACTTGGCATAAAGTTGGTAATTCCTCAAAGTCTGAAGAACAACCCAGAGATGCTTGGTATGCTCTTCCTTACTCTTAGAATAAATCAGTATGTCATCAATAAACACCACCACAAACTGATCTAAGTAAGATCTAAAAACTCGGTTCATATAATCCATGAACACGACCGGAGCATTCGTGAGACCAAATGGAATGACCTGATACTCATAATAACCATATCGAGACCGGAAAACAGTCTTAGGTATGTCTTCAGGCTTAATCTGGATTTGATGATACCCAGATCACAAATCAGTCTTAGAAAATATACAAGCTCCCTTCAGCTGATCTAGCAAATCATCAATAAGAGGCAAGGGATACTTGTTCTTTATCGTAACCTTATTCAATTGCCTGTAATCCACACGTAGCCTCATACTCCCATCCTTCTTCTTAACAAATATAACTGGCACTCCCCATGGTGACACACTTGGTCGGATAAATTCATTAGATGGTAAGTCCTCAAGCTGCACCTTTAGCTCCAAAGGAGCCATACGGTAAGGAGCTACAGAAATAGGTCCTACACCCGGAATCAAATCAATGGAGAAATCAATTCCCCTCTCGGGTGGAAGCCGTGTGATTTCCTCAGGAAACACATCCATGAACTCATTCACAACCGGGATCTTTGCTAGACCCCATCTCGGCCTCTCTTCTACTGAACTCAATAAGAGATAACCCCGGGCTCCTCTCTTCATCTCCTTGCCAACTTGCAAGGTTGTGATAAGCGAAGTAGAACTCGGCCTGATTCCATCCTAAGATACCACTATCTTCTTATTGCAACAATCCAACATGACGCCATACTTAGCCAACCAATCCATGCCCAAGATAATCTCAAGATTAGGCACCATAAGACAATACAAATCGACATTGTATTCCTGGTCCTCAAAACTAAACTGCACATCCCGGCAGTAAGTATCAGCCCGACACTGCTCCTTAGAAGCAGTGGTAAGAACCATAGGAGGAAACAAATTGAAAATCTGTAAGTTCAGACCTAGAGCAACACGATTCTCAATGAAGGAGTTATTAGCTCCAGAATTAAACAATACTCTCACATCACAATTATCAATAAGAATCATACCTCGAATCAAGTCGGGAGTTCGGTCGACCTTTTTAGCATCTATTGTATAAATCCATCCTGAAGGTGGTGCTACTGAAATCACGGGAGCAGCTACAACCCGATCATCTCTTTGAGGACACTTTCTAGCAAAATGACCACGTTATCCAAATTCGAAACAAGTAAATTGACCAGTGGGACATATCCCCCAATGACTCCTCCCACACGTAGCACACTTCTGAGGTATGTTCGGTCTTGATACAGCTCCTTTATAACCTGGCCCTTCTTAAACCGGTCATCTGGGGACGACACACCCAATCCTTTACCCTTGCCCTTGCCCTTCCCGGCTTGGCCTGAACCACCCATTTTCCTCCCCTCCTGCCTAAAAGATGGCGCAGGATTACTACTGCTACGCCTCTTAATCATGTCCTCCACCTGACGACATTGCCTCACCAGGCTACCCATATCCCGGGATCCACTCCCGGCAATCTTCTCGTCTATATTCTCTCTAAGTCCCCTCTGGAACTTGGCAGCAAGCACCTCGGCGTCGGGCATCGCTCGAAAATGTGCATACTTAGCCAATTCATTAAACTTGGCTAAGTACTCATCAACAGACATTCTTCCCTGGACCAGGCCCTCGAACTCGGCCTGCTTCTGCTCTCTTGCATCTCGTGGAAAATACCGGTCCAAGAACTGAGCCTCAAACATCTGCCAGGTGATACCCTCACCTTGGCCCCGCAAAAGCTGTGAAATGGTAACCCAACACTCATGCACATCTCCCTGCAGCAGATAGGTTGCATAGAGAAGTCGTTGATGATCCGAGCACTCCATCAAGGAGAAGATCTTCTCTAAAGCTTGCAACCACTTGGCAGCAACAATGGGGTTATATCCCCATGAAAAACTGGAGGGTCATGCTTTCAAAAAGCAATAAGCATCCTCCCTTTTATTGTTGCATCCTCTTCAACACTAACCTGGGACGACTCGTCCCCTTGTTGGTGGCTGGGTCCATCATCACGATGACTACCCCCACCCTGGTCACGATTGCCTTCGCCTACAAAGGTAGGTGGTGGAGAAGGTACTCGATCCTCTCATCGCAGAGTTCTTAACTCTGCCATCAAATCCACATTAGCCTTCAACAAGGCCTCGTTCGCCTGCCGGCTTACAACCATCTCTTGTTGCATAGCTGCCAAGGCGACCACTACTGGGTCCGGTTGTACCTCATCATGTAACGCCTCTCTTTGCTCTCTCGTATTTTGTTGAAATTCCCTTTTTTCCTTTTGTAATATAATGATCTTAGTTAAAATTTTTCACGAAAAATTCTTTTCTCCTTGCTTCAATTTTATGATTCATTCGTAACATAAACGGCTTTTCCTCACCACGGTTTATATTAATATCACCAAAAATATAATACAGTCCAGATACACAGTCCAAATTAATATACAGACAGTTCTAAAATCTAATTCATTAAAGTCTAGTTCAAATTACACAAAATACAAGTCTTCAAAATATCTTCATCATATCTTCTCTTCCAAATCCATGTTCAGATTCAACTGTTTATCTGCTCGCCCAACAGATTTGGGGTCATCACAGGTGTCAACCACAGACACAACTCGGGGTAAGTATATGATAAACATGGTTAGATAAACAACAGAAGCACCGTAATAATCATAAAATAGATGCATAATGAATGATGCATGATTTCTTTGTTAAATGATGCATGACTGAGATCTCAGATTATCACCACAGGGTACCATAATCAAGACAGTTTCACCCACTCTAGTGAAACCTCCCTCCACTCTGAGGGGTACAGTCAAATGCAAATGATATATGCAATGGTTTCCTTTTTATTTTCCAGTTATTCTTTACCATTCCTTTATTTATCAAATTCTCATAACTTTGGCACCACAATCTTCATTCAACCATCATAACCAATTCAATATAAAAGGTATAAGTGCACCATAATTTTCTTTAGGGAAGCCATCTTAATAAGATACATCATAGACATCCCACAATTTTCAATAAAGCGTTCTTTAACAATATAAGATACCAATTTTAACACAACCCATGGTTCAACATCAAATAAATAAAGTAACACACTTCAACATCAATAAGGTGACATATGACAAGTACATCAACATAAGGTAACATACAACAATTTCACACAACCTTAGTAAAGCAAATATATATATATATATATATATATATATATATTCACGAAATATAAAAAGTTAGATTATCACAAAATATAGAAATGAAATTAATTGGTCAATTTCTTATTAGACTAGTTTCAATTTAAATATTCTTCAAGTTAACTAAGGTTGCTTAATCACTTTCTTACTAGATTAGATTCAAGACAATTATTCTTTAAATCAAATAAAGTTTCTTGTCCAAATAGTCATTTTGGTACTCTTTTAATTCATTGAAGCATTTAAACAAACACTTGGTGTACAAAATTTAAGTCTTAAAAGAATAAATGATAACATGGCTTAAATCTTATAGAAATAAACAATAGCATATCCTATTCAATATCTAAACCATGTATATCAACATACTTCCCCATACCTTGCTTTCCTTAAGTTTTTGGACAGCTTTTCCTTATTTGAAGTTGAAGAATCCTTGCTCCTAAAGTTCCTTGATCTTCACGTGGTCATTATAAGCATATAGGCCTTGATTTTTGCTCTAGGTGAAAGGTATAATTTGGAAGGGATAAAATGAGAGGCTTTAGGAGGAATTGTGCACGGTTCCAGCTCTCTTAGAGCTGCCCAAATTCTGATTCCAACCCCTTTTTATAGGGTGCTTAAAGGCTTGATTTTTCTACAAATATCCTTCAAAGTCATTATGCCTAGCTTTCCTTGTGGCTTATTCTTATTGGCTCTTTAATTTGCACCATCCAAGTGTCTTATTTCATAAAACCTCCATAATCTTCCTTGGCTGTCTTGTTTTGCACGTATACTTGGTAATGTGGAGTGCAATCCGTGTGGTTGCTTTAAGCTTAGGTGTTGTAGATTTTTGTTGCATCAAAGTCATGATTATTTTGCTTTTAGTTGGATTCTTTTTATTGGCTATCAATTCCTTACCCTACAAGTGTCTTGATTCATGAGATTTCTACACTTTTCTTCTTGTTTTCTTGTGTTGCACGTGGACTAGCTAGGCTAAGATGTATTCCATTTATTTTCCTTCTCTTTTGTGGAATAGCTTAGGCTTAGTCATAAAAATCTTTGCCCAAAACCCGTGTTATAGAAATATTTATTCTGAATTTGTTAACCGTTGGATCTTCTTAAAACTTTAAGGGTATATTCCTATCTTACATATCTAAGTTTTGACCGTTGCGATCGTCGAAATAATGTCCCTAGATATCCACGTATTTTGCCAAAGGAGACAACATAAGATTTGCTTCAAATATCTTTTTAAGCATTAATTACTTTCTTTACACATGGACCAATGGAAATGGCTAGGTTTCTTAACTCTCCATGTGTCTATTCTTGAATGTTCTAAGGCCTTTCTCCCTTGATTGTGTATCACATGGCCAAGGCTTGACCTTAGATAACCAAATCAACAATTTTTCCTTTTTATTACATGTAATAACAATTTTCTAAGTTCTTATTGGTCCAATTTGTCTTGAATTATTAAAATTACTAAACTAACTTATTTAGGCAACCTATTCCTCCCATAATTAAGAAAAACTTCATAGATTACATCCATCCTTTTCCTATAATTTTCTGATACTCGAGATAGTCTAGATTAGGCTCTTTTCAACCTATTTTCCAAAATTCGTAGAAATTCTATTTTAGGGTTCTTTGCCTCCAACCTTGCTGATAATTTGTTATCAAAGAGTATTTTATTCTATACTCGGGTTCCCACAAATTTCTAAAGTCATCTTGGTCAGTTTTGACCTAGGGGCATTTTGGTACTTTTACTCTTTACCCTAAGGGTAAAATCGTCATTTCTCCCAAATCTTTATACTGCCTCTGATCAACATTTTATCCTGATGATTGACTATACTTCCAAAATTTTGGGGTGTTACACATCATCCCCTCTCATAGCGTCGTTTCTGGTTCTCACCATGATACTGCACATGTCATACCAAGAGTGAGTTGATCAGGCCCACACTTATTAACCACACATGCAATACTCATACTGAACCCTACGACCTTAAAAGGATGATCTCACAATAAACTACCATACAAAATGCTGCCCTAGGATAAACTGCTCTGATACCATAAAATGTAACGAACCCGTATGCATCTGGTTCATTAACATTATAATATGGTCTTAAGCGTAGCAATACTTAATGTATATTAAGTAAACACAGAAGTATAAAAATAATAAGACGTCATCATACGTCATACAATACAATCTAACATTATGTATGGAATTTTGATATACATCTCAGCACCTGGGTTCTGTTCCAAAAGTTATATCTTACAAAAATAAACCCATACCGGGTTACAAATGTACGAAAAATTTGAGTCAACAGACTTGTAAAAGACTGCCTTCCATAAACCGCTTCCTCGAACCCGACCTCGTCCTCTTGTCCGGGATCCTCACTTAGTGGCCAACTCGGCCTATCAATTGAGATTCACCGAACAACCCCCTACTCGGGTCTCTTAGCCCGAACCTCGTCCTCCGCTCTTTGGCTATCACCTGCAATAAAATATAATCTCCAACCGGGGTGAGATACAATCTCAGTAAACTCAGGGTTCTTGGATACTCACATCCCCCTGGTTCACTTCCACAGTACATAGCATTTATATTGGCATTACAAATAATATGGCCAACCCGGCCTTTCAATAAAATAATACATGTACATAACCACACCTACGTTCCATTCCAGCACCAATATGCAATTTAGCCAACCAGTGCAGATATCATACACAATTGCATATAAGATATACAAGTTAGATAGCTAGTACACATATTGTGCACTCTTGTATACCTTCCAGTGTACTCCACGTACACATCACGTATCCCGGCCTGAGGTCCCAGGCCTCGAACTCCACGTGATAATTCCACCAAGGTGCCCTTCTAGCACAGACATGCACAAATGTATATCCAGATATACAACTTAGCCAACCAATGCACTCCACGTACACAATTGCATATCCATTTATACAAATTATACAATCAGTGCATATCTCCATTACATGTATGTTTTCAATCAAAAGCAATAACACACAATGTAAATACACGCACCATGTCATCCGACAACCATCACTCCCCAGGAGTATGGTGGAACACAATCAAGGAAACCAACTCCCAAGAACGGAGAGCTTACCTTTTCTGATCACCGCACCGACTACCTCAGCCTCGTGTTTCCGACCACCGATATCTTCTTTATTAAGCCCTACTCCAAGCAAGAAAGATATCATGAACGGTTCTCAACTGTTTCATGTAAAGAACCCAGTTCTTTTCCAAATATCAGACATAAACCACCAACAAGTGACTTGTAAACCCCACAAAAGTCTATTTGGGCATAACAAAATACCCAAAACCCAGAAAAGTTAGCTTTCAAGGTTGAACCTTCATCACAACAACCTCCTAATTATATTTTTCCAAAGAAACACCACCCAAAACCAACCCTAACTCATATGGGTCCTTTTTTCCTCTTATAACCAACTTAAAAGATACGGTGAAACTTACATATCGTCCTTAAAAACCACAAGGAAGGCTAGAGGACAGCTTTTCCAAGCTTGGATGTCCCTAACGTGCCTTTTATCTCTTAAAGGTAGAAACTTTAAACTTTCTTTTGGAGAAATGATCTCCTCGTCTGATGTTCTTGCAAATAACAAAGGTTGGAAACTAGTTTGTAAGATGATTCTCTTCAATCCTTACGTTTGATGTGAAGGTTTTTAGGTTAAGGAATGGTTATCTAGGAAGCTTTTCTTACGTTAACAATGGAGGAAATATGGAATAAGAGAGAGAAAGTGTTTTAGCAAAGGCGGTGAAAATAAGGTTATTACTGAAATATCTCACTCGTGCATATCTTAAATAACCTGTAAGTTAACAAGCGTCCTAAAGTAATAGGAAAGTCTTCCCCATGTCAAAACAACCAGTAGGGAGTCAACACGTGTCACTTGTGTAAAGTGAATATGTGGGGTCAACACGTGTAAAAAGGCTAAGTCAGGGTTAAACAGCAAATACTGATTGTTTTAATCGCTTACAAATACTTATGTAATCGATTGCATAGGAACCCGTCCTTGGTACTATAGTACGTCCAATGTTCCCTCCTCCTTTGACCTAATCCAACCTCAACCGACCTACTCCAACCTCACTCGAGTTCCTGCCTTGGTACTTCACAAGTCCAAGGTTCCTCCCAACCGCTTCCAGGATCACTAACCCGGTAACTCTATCAAAAATGGGTTGCAAGCTCTTTTGGCTTCTCTAACCGATAGCTCTTACAAGTCAACAAAATACGAGCTCCTCCAAGCTCATCTGAGCTCAACCGAGACCACTACTCGGTTGTTCATCCGAGATCACATGAGATCACTTGAGATCACAACTCAATAACACATCCAAACTCATCCGAGATCACAACACGATCCCAGATTTGAAAAGGTGCTATTTACACCCCTCCTATATCTGAGTTCCAATATACATCCCCCTTATGTGACAACATAATCATACGAACCCGGATTTATCACAGGGTCATTATATAACTCGTCATGCACCTCCTATGTACATACACAACACACCAATATGTGCTCACTGATGCATTAACCGTTGCTAGGAACATATCCTTCCTCGCAAGGGTAACCAACCGGTCACTACACCCCACATGTACATACACAGCATACCACCATGGGCACCATCAATGCATGACCTGGCTAGGAAAAAATCCTTCCTCGCAAGGATAACCAGTCATGCACCCCCATGGGTATCCATGTATATCTATATCACACAATGACATTGTTCACATCAACATTATCTCTCATCAATGTCATTATCAACATCATCATCGTCATGTCATCTTAATGTCATCAACAACATCAACATCATTTTATTTCAATATCATCATCATAAACATCAATATTCAACATCATCAACTATATCAACATTATCAACCCAATCAACATTATCCCATTTCAACATCATCATCATAATTATCAATATCATCTCATATTAATATAATAATCAACATAATTTCATTTCAATATCATCATCAGCATCACAAACAATCGCATTTCACATCTATATACCATATGCCATAGATTCACATTCCACAAGTCTTAAAACAATACAAACCTCATTCATTCACAATCCATATTACCACGAGATTGGTAATTTAGGAAAATTCAAAATTAAAGAGAAGGACTACAGTATAGAAAACAAACTCTTATGCCCATTTAAAAATTTAGTAAAGAATTAAATAAGAAAACATATTCTACAATTTTGGTCAGAGTCTCCTCTGTAATTAAGACTTTTCCCAAAAATCCAATCATTACAACAACAATATCATTCACAGTTTTATCCATCAACAAACCAATTCATCACACCTCATTAGTTAAAAACACAATGTTTCTTGAAAACAAGCACACACAGGAACATACACACATCAATCATAAATACATCGCATCCCATTAGTTAAAAAAATAGTTTTTCTTGAAAACCAGCACACAACAGGGACAAGTAGTTATCTTCATAGTTGGGCTCCCTGGCCCCCAACTATGGTATCAAAACTATAACCAAATAATAAACTCCCCTTACCTATCTATATTCCTCTGTTAGCTCCTTGGAATGTTGTTTTGGGATCTCTCAAGTTCACGTGCTTTGGCCCAAACGCAGAGCTCTATATACCAAATTGAAGATAATTTAGTATAGATTTCCATGTTAAGATCAATATTAACATTTGGGTCAAATACCCTCTCAAATAAAAAGGGGCTAAAATGGTGTTTAGAAGTCCACATCAAAAGGATATCATTTTGAAATTTCGATCACACCAATGTGATTGGGGCTCAACAAAGATCAAAGAAATGACATTTATTTCATAAAAAGGAGACTTTTACAACATCTCATTTTCACAGGGTTTTCAAAGGAAGTGTAAAATTCCCAACAATAATGCCGAAAACACAAGAGACACCAAGAGAAGCTTAAACTAGCTAGAAGAAGACAAAGGAAACCAAGGTTACCTCAAAGAAACAAAGAAAGGAGGATTGGAGGCTCGGTTCTTTATCGAATCCTCGAGTTGAATTTTGAAGATTCTACTCCTATTAAAGTGTTTCTCTCCGTGCGGTGGTCCAATGGCAAGTGGCGGTGCCTTGTAGCGGTTACCAGTGGTTTTGGCTGATGGAGGAGGATAGTGGGAGGTTGGGGGAAGGTGGGAGGAAGAAGAAAGCTTCCATTTTTGTAATTTACGTTGCTGGCACATACTTATAACTGACTTGACTCACCCAGGCGAGCCAAAATGCCTATCAAAATTCGCCTGGGTGAGTTGACCCAATTTTAAAATTTCTGCTTCTGTGAAAAAATTAATTTCTCAACAGTAAAAAGTTACGTATGTGGGTTAGAAGCCTACCTTTAAAATTTGAAGGTGATCAAATGGTTAACCAATTAGAATGGTGATTTTACTAAAATAGGTTTTGGGTAAAACTTGGAATCACTCAATTATAACGCAATTCAAACAAACTTCACATAACTTGACATCTACACCAAGCAATTGCACATGGATAATTCACATAACATTTCAACTAATATAAACTAATCAAATAATCAAATCACACAAGAAATACATCAAACATCTATTTTCAGTTATCGAAATTTTAGGGTGCTATAGTGGCCATTTTGATGTTCTCTGCAACAGAAATCACATCTCAGAATTTGTTGGACCTGATGAGCTGTGTGTGTTTTCTGTGATCCTTCTTATTGAATTTGTTGAGGAAGTTGGCCTATTTGTTTGGTTAAGGCCTCTAGTTGCCGAGTTAATAATTTATTATGAGCTAGAATTGCATTATGAGTATCCAGCTCCATTATACCTTTCCTTCGAATCGGAGATCTATCATGGTGAGACTGGTAATCACTGGCTGCTATGGAGTCAATGATTACAATTGCTTCCTCCGGGCTCTTTGACATCATAGTACCTCCAGCTGAGGCATCAAGAATAATCTTTGTTTGAGGTTTCAAACCACTGTAGAAAATATGTAGTTGTGCAACATCATCAAAGTTATGCTTTGGGCACCTCAGCAGTAAAGATTTGAATCTCTCCTATGTCTCACAGAGAGGTTCATCTGCTCATTGGGAAAAAGTAACAATTGCTGATTTTGCACTTATGAATCTAGATGGAGGAAAGAATCTAGCAATGAATTTTTCCTCTAATTCTTCCCAAGTGCTGAGACTATTTGCTTTACCTGTCAAAGAAAATGGAAAAGCTCTAAGGTAAACAGCTTCAACATCTTCGTCAGAAGCTCCTATGGTACTACATAGCTCTATGAATGTAGACAAGTGTGTATATGGATCCTCATGATCCATTCCAGCAAAGGGATGTGAGCCAATTAGACTGAGTAATGTTGGCTTCAGTTTCACAATTTTATTGTTGAAAGGAGGAATGACTATGCTATTGTAATGCTTTGGTCCTTGTTGGTAAGCATA
The DNA here is from genome assembly GCA_013407115.1 of Glycine latifolia. NCBI lineage: Eukaryota > Viridiplantae > Streptophyta > Magnoliopsida > Fabales > Fabaceae > Glycine > Glycine latifolia. Next base: position 71,051 of record QARZ01041114.1, on the reverse strand, counting down.
GTTGTAACAACCCAAATTTCAAGTTGCTTAGTGGATGTTGATGTGTGATTATGTTGCTGGATTACTTGATTTATTTTGATAAGTGTTGTTTGTTACTGTTCTACATTGGTATGCGTTTTTGGTGATGGATGTGATGAGTCAGCTTTGTTGGCTGTGATTGCTGTCCGTACAAGCAAGGTGGACATGCCCTGTCAGCTGTATTTATAAGCAGCCGTGTGCGCAGCAGAAGCGTATTCATCTCTCTCTCTCACTCTCTTGTTTGCACTTTTCTCTTTCTTTTCTCTGTTCTCTCTCTAAAACTCACACCTAGAACTCTCTCTCCCTCAACCCTTCTGTACCACCTTTAACTCGCCGTCGCTACTATGATATCCCAACGCCGAGAAGGACCTCGTGGCTGGAACAAAAGCTCAGGATGACACATCGTGAAGCTCGTGAATGAAATCCTGGTTAGGTAAGGGGAGTTTATCATGTCTGATAACAATTTTAGTTAACATGGTTGAGGACTAGGGAGTCCAACCATGTCGATGATTGCATGTCCGTGTGAGTGTTATTTTCCAGAAAGTTGTGCCTTTGAATGTATGGAATGGGGTACGCTTTATGTTTGTTGATTTGTGTTTTGTGTTGGTGTTTAATGATGTTCTGGTGTGGTGTTTGATGGTATTCTGGAAGGGGAGAGTTGATGCTGTAAGAACTCCCCGTGCATGTGTGTGGAGTTGGCATTTTGATGCTGAAAAGCTCCCAAGACACTTTGCAGAAGTGTTCGTGAAGGTGCTGAGTACCGGGTAGGGTTGGCCGAGTTATATACATGTGTCAGACCTTGGTGATGTTGGGTACCGGGATGGGTTGGCCGCGTTACACATAAGCATCAACCCCTTGTGTTTCTGATGTCGGCTACTGGGATGGGTAGGCCAAGTTAAGCGGGTTACGTAGCATGCATGTGTGCATGCAGAATGTGACAGTCCTTGTTGGCGGACGTCAGCATACCGAGTTCCTTACTGATAACCAATGTCGTATCGCTTCAAAACAATTAAACTACGCTAATTCTGTAGAACAAGAGTAACCTAGGTCGACTCAGAGACACAATCAATATGGTTCCAACTTCAATTCACTAGTAAATAATTGGGGGGGGGGGATTTTATCAAACAATTTGCATGCGATAAATGAAAATTGCAGAAAATTGTAGAAACTAACAGAATTGATTAAAGGTAATGTAAAATAGATTAAAAAGCATCAATCAAATTCACCAAACCAAGCAATATGAATTATCATAGTTCTCAGATAATGATTTTGTTGTGAAAGTTCATTCAATTTCATTAGAAGCAGTTCAATCGAATTAACCCCTAAATTAATTGAAACCACAAACCTAATTGAATATCATCCAAATAATCTGTGATTAAAATTTGAAATTAGGAAATGATTCCATAACCTAATCCGCTTTCAATCCTAAACACATTCATAATCATGAAAATCGAATAGAGGATTGAAGAAGAAAGTGAACATTCACACAAAATTTGAAATACCAAACCATAACTCAAATTCTCCTTACTTGGGCTTGGACCCTTGAATTGATTGATTTTTTAGACTTCCATGATCATCATCAATGAAAGCCCCATGAAATGAGTGCAAGAAAATGGAAGAAACGAAATGAAAATGAAGAACAGTGAAGAACAATGAAGAACAGTTGAGAGAAAATAAGAGAAAGAGTTTTAATTCTAAAAACTTCTAAAAGTCACTACAAAATGTGTTTGTGCTAAAATGAAGTGTGTCCATCCAAATAAATAAAATCACTTAAATATAGTGACTGAGTCAGTAGGGAAGGATGGGCCACAATGAAGTCCAACTAATCTAACTAATTACTAATTACACCAATTTCGCAGCCCAAAATTCAAGTGCAGTGATTCTGACTTCCAAGCCTAAAATGACCCTCAAAATGACAGAATTGGCCTTGACTTATCTCTGGAAAACTTGTACATCTTTTCCTTATCTTTCCAGGGACTACTCATATGTGCCATTTGGAGTTCTTTAGAGGCCTCTAGGTCCTGCACAAGGAAGATAGGTCAAGTAAGCAAAAACTCCAAAAATAAGCAACAATTATCAATTGAGCCCACTTGTTTGCCTAAGGCAAAAACTGAATTAGAATGGGAAAATAAAAGTCCAAGAGAAGTCAAATAAGCTAAGAAGAATAGAAAAATATTAAACTAAAAATACTCAATTAAAATACCTCACACTTAAATTTTTGCACTCCTGGGCAAAACTAAAAGAAAGACTAAGAAAAAATTCGAACTAAAGTAAACTACAAACTAAAAGAAAGGTAAGAACAAGGCACACACATTTTTCAATCGATCCTAACAATGCACAAAAGTGAGAAAGATGAAAAATGGAAGAATAATTAAGGTTTCAAACAATCCATGAACACATGATCACAAGTGCAAAGTGAAAAAAGTAGTCAAGTGTAACTAAGGTGATAGAAATCTCTCAAAGAGCAACACTCAACCTCTTCTAATGTGTATGGCTTTATGTTTACACTCAAACACCACATGTAACTAGCACATCCAAATTTTGATAAGACTCTAATTCATTCAACTTGAAATACACATGTATCAAAAGATCAAAATGACTTTATAGGCTTGTAATGTATGGCTTGGGTAAAGGGTGGATAAGAAAAAGATATTTAGGCTAAAACTAAGAGAAAAGAGGGGCAATGGAGAGTAAGCCAACAAGTATAAAGAGGGGTAGAAACAAAAACTTATAAGGATGAAAATGAATCACAACAACTTTTATTGCATTTTCTTTTCCTTTTTCTTTTTCTTTTTCTTTGCTTTTCTTTTTCCTTGTTTATGCATTTTTTTTTCTTTAAACTTTTGCTTTGTAAACTCTTTCTTTTCTTTTCTTTTCTTTTCTTTCCAAATCAAAACAAAATAAAAATACCCCACACTTGTTTGAAACCCACTCTCAAAATAATTCCAAGGCCCATTTTCTCCCTAAAGTTAGGATAACTTGGTTTTCCATTTTTTTTCTTTTTTTTATAATGAGGTACACAAGAAAGAAAAGGTTAAAGGCTCAAAAAGGGTAGCAATGGATATCAATGAATGTCAAAAGAGGCAAGACAAAACATAGAGTAATCTAGCACTAGGGTGAAATCACACATGAAAGAACGTGAATGAAATAATGTGATTCATCCACAAAGGCCCAAAAACTCACAAGACATAATTCTATCACACATGATCCATCTTCAATTCTATTTCTCAAGCCTACTTATCACTTCAACAATTGCCACAATGATTCACATCAAGCATGAAACCTTTTCATTCCAACAAAAATGAGTACATTTCTCACAATTTACACAAGTTAGAAATCCTATGAAAAACATGAAAAAATGCCTAAATTCTAGTTTTTATTTTTTGAATGTAAAAACAGACTAACAACCAGACATAACAAAACAAATACAGCAAAACAATAATAGAAACAGTAACAAAAACAAACAGAAACAAAAAAACAGAAAATGGACAGAAACAACATACAGACTCAAAAACTAAAACAGACAGATAAACAGAAAATAGACTCAAAAATTAAAACAAACAGAATGTAAAAACAACAAACAAAAACAGATAAACAGAAACGTAAACAGAAAACATATTTTGTAATCCTTCATCCCACACTTGAAATGCACATTGTCCTTAATGTAAGCATGCAATGAGATGCAAACAAAGAGACAACAAATAAAAGAAGGGAAAAGGAAACTCCCCAAATGTCATTCAAGGCACATCATCACATAGAATTGGCAAGACCAAAGAGATGTCCGCCACAAGCTCCTCCTCCACTTGAGGGTTCTCATGAAATAACTTGAGTTGGTGACCATTCACTTTGAAGATCTTGCCAGTAAATTCATTTTTAATCTCAACTGCATCATGGGGAAAAACATTAGTAATAACAAAAAGTCCATCCCATCTAGATCGAAGTTTACCAGAAATAAGCTTGAGGCGAGAGTTAAACAATAACACTTTTTGGCCAATATGGAACTCCTTCCTAAGAATCCTAGAGTCATGAAATCTCTTCACTTTCTCCTTGTAAATCTTGGAGTTCTCATAGGCTTCTAAGCGGATCTCTTCAAGTTCTTGCAATTGAAGCTTCCTTTCCATACCCACTTTATCAAATGCCATGTTACAACTCTTTACTGCCCAATAAGCATGGTGCTCAATCTCCATCGGAAGGTGGCATAACTTACCAAAAACCACCCTATAAGGAGACATCCCCAAAGGTGTTCGGTAAGCGGTCCTGTGAGCCCATAAAGCATCTTCAAGTAGCTTGCTCCAATCCTTCCTGTTGGATTGCACTACCTTCTATAACACTTGCTTTATCTCTCTGTTAAAAACCTCTGCTTGCCCATTAGTTTGGGGATGATAAGCTGTAGCAACTCTATGCACAATCCCATACTTCTGAAGCAAGGATGTCAATGATCTATTATAGAATTGGCCCCCTGGTCACTGATAATGGCTTTAGGCACACCAAACCTGCAAAAAATATTGGATCTCACAAAATCCACAATAACTTTAGAATCATTAGTTTTAGTGGCCTTAGCTTCAACTCATCTGGAAACATAATCAACAGCAAGTAGAATATATAAAAAAACCATCAGAAACAGGAAATGGACCCATAAAATCAATACCCCACACATCAAAACTCTCATAAAAAATAATGGGTTGCTGAGGCATCTCATGTCTATGTGTAATGGTTCCTCCTATTCCTTGACACTGCTCACAAGTAGTAGTAAAGTGATGAGCATCTCTAAACAAAGTGGGCCAATAAAACCCACAGTCCAATACCCTCCTAGCAGTCTGCTGAGGACCAAAATGACCGCCAGTAGGTGTGTCATGACAAAACTAAAGAATAGACTGAATCTCATGGTCTAGCACACACCTGCGGATCACTTGATCACTACCAAATCTCCACAAATAAGGATCATCCCACACATAAAATTTAGCATCACTCTTAAGTTTATCTATTTGAGACCTAGATGCATGAGGTGGAACAACAGATGCAACTATGAAATTCAC
>QARZ01041114.1:0-30997 GCA_013407115.1 Glycine latifolia | reverse complement strand
TTAATTGAGATCTTGGAAAAAATCAACAAAGGAAAATGTGATTTAGATGAAATGTTGAGTGCTCAAAAAACAGTTTGGTGACACTTCTGGATTGGGGTACAAAAAGAGTTTTAAAAATGTTCAAAAGACAACCTTTGTACTCCCAAAACAGAAGAAAAAGAAGAAACCAAGATCCAATCAAAACAAGTTCTTTAGAAACTCATATAAGGCTGTTGTTTGTCATTATTGTTTGGAAAGAGGACATACATCTTACCAATGATTTGCAAGAAGATTCTATGTACCAAATGGTGAGTGTATTTGGGTGGAAAAGAGAAAGCAAGCAACTAACCCCTATGGACCCAACCTTAAATGGGTACCTTCTACTATGAAGTGATTTGTTATTTTTTGTAGGTGTGTCTTAGAGCAAGCTCTTCTTTATGGTATCTTGATAGTGGCTGCTCAAGACATATGACCGGTGACAAGTCCTTACTCAAATTCATCTAGACTAATATTATTTATGCTTAATCTGTGAAATGTCCTATCTATCTAAGGATCATATGAATGCAAGTCACTTGATGTAGACCTAGTCATGCACAGTTCAAATCATAAGGAACAAAAACACAGAAATCACAGAAATGGCAGACATCTACTCTACCAGGACACTATTCACAATATCTGCTGAAATGAAACAGAAAATGGAAAACTGCCCTAAACAATTTTAGAAAAATTTAAAAACACCACAGTAAATATATATAAATCATGCTTGATTTTTGTAATTTTTTTGGTGATATTTAAAAATCATGAAAACACAAAATAAATTCAAAAGTGGTCTATATCATCGATTTTGGCAATTTGGACCCCTCATAACCGTGTTCGTCCCTCTCAGGGTCAAAATGATGTATTAATTTTCTCCACATTCTAGGAAAATTTCAGCCCATTCTGAGATAGTTTGTTGTGAAATGATCAGAATGCCCCTGTGCTAATTGTTAAAACGGTGCTAAAACTCCTACTTAGAATGGGGGATAAACTTTGGACACCAAGTTTCACAGCAAAACTCCTACTTAGAACGAGGCCAATTTTGATAATCGATGTCGTATCGCTTCAAAACAATTAAACTATGCTAATTCTGTAGAATAGGATTAATCTAGGTCGACTCAGAGACACAATCAATATGGTTCGAACTTCAATTCACTAGTAAATAATGGGGGGGATTTTTATCAAACAGTTTGCATGCGATAAATGAAAATTGCAGAGAATTGTAGAAACTAACAGAATTGATTAAAGGTAATGTAAAACAGATTAAAAAGCATCAATCCAATTCACCAAACCAAGCAATATGAATTATCATAGTTCTCAGATAATGATTTTGTTGTGAAAGTGCATTCAATTTCATTAGAAGCAGTTCAATTGAATTAACCCGTAAATTAATTGAAACCACAAACCTAATTGAATATCATCCAAATAATCTGTGATTAAAATTCAAAATTAGGAAATGATTCCATAACCTAATCCGCTTTCAATCCTAAACACATTCATAATCATGAAAATCGAATAGAGGATTGAAGAAGAAAGTGAACATTCACACAAAATTTGAAATACCAAACCAGAACTCAAATTCTCCTTGCTTGGGCTTGGACCCATGGATTGATTGATTGTTTAGCCTTCCATGATCATCATCAATGAAAGCCCCATGAAATGAGTGCAAGAAAATGGAAGAACAGAAATGAAAATGAAGAATAGTGAAGAACAATGAAGAACAGTTGAGAGAAAATAAAAGAAAGAGTTTTAATTCTAAAAACTTCTAAAAGTCACTACAAAATGTGTTTGTGCTAAAATGAAGTGTGTCCATCCAAATAACTAAAATCACTTAAATATAGTGACTGAGTCAGTAGGGAAGAATGGACCACAATGAAGTCCAACTAATCTAGCTAATTACTAATTACACCAATTTCGCAGCCCAAAATTCAAGTGCAGTGATTCTGACTTCCAAGCCTAAAATGACCCTCAAAATGACAGAATTGCCTTGGCTTATCTCTGAAAAACTTGTAGATCATTTCCTTATCTTTCTAGGGACTACTCATATGCACCATTTGGAGTTCTGTAGAGCCCTGTAGGTCCTGTACAAGGAAGATAGGTCAAGTAAGCAAAAATTCCGAAAATAAGCAACAATTATCAATTAAGCCCACTTGTTTGCCTAAGGCAAAAACTGAATTAGAATGGGAAAATAAAAGTCCAAGAGAAGTCAAATAAGCTAAGAAGAATAGAAAAATATTAAACTAAAAATACTCAATCACTTACTCGAGATGATACCTTAAAGTTGTCGAGCTCAAGGTTGCTTCGAGAGAGAGTGAACTACCGGGTTTCCTAACTTGGATGAACTCGTGTGTTCTCGAGGAAAGAGTCATCGAGTTCCCTAACTCGGATGAGCTCGTGCTTCCTCAGGAAGAGAGCCACCAGGTCCTTTACTCAGTTGGGCGCTTCTCTTTAAAATGAAGTTCAAGCCCTTGAATCCTTGACCGCCTTTGTCCGACTTCAACTGACCTCTTCCGACCTCGTCCATTCTTGTCCACCTTTGTCTTCCCTTGTCCAACCTTGACCCCTTTTGACCACCCCTTTTACCGACCTTTGACGACCTTAACCAATCTTGTCCACCCTCATCTGACCTTGTTCGGATTCGTACCTTAAGTTATTATATCCAGGCGCCAACCCAGACACCTAATACTTCACATCGACACACTTGTTTGTAGTATTTGTGAATGACATATAAGGGACATATGAGGTTATGTTGATAATAGTTGAGATCGGCCTATGCAATGGCTTGAGATGGTGTACATATTGCTTGAGCCGTGATGATATGCTATGTATAGACACGTGAGATGCCAAGACCGAGTGGTGGACCTTGCAAGGACCACGGTCAGTGCATCAGTCGGCCCTCATTTGGGGTGGTATGTATGTACATGGGAGGTGTATGGAGATCCTAGCCAGGCCGTGGTTGTTCCTGTACCAGGCCATACGTTGATGGTGTCCATGAGAGACATACTTAATTTGCATGATGGAAATAGGATGATTGACTTAATAGTACGAGAAGTACTGGGGGGCCACGTCTGTAGGGAGATCCTTATGACACCCATTTGGCTGATCACCATGGGGGGTGAGTCCTGTGCATAACGGAGTGACCCCGACGTCAACTACAACTATCATTTGGACCATGTATTTGGCCTATTTCTGGGATGGTACCACATTGCATTGCTGAGGGTTGAGTTAGGAGCATGCATAATGCTAGGCATTTTAAGTTGACTTGTGGAATGTTCCTGGATGCGTGTTCTTGTTGGTTGCACGTTGATATATCTGGACTTTGTGACGCTTGGATTGTATTCCTTTACTGATGTTATCTTTTGTTTGTTATTTTATATGATGAACTCACCCTTGCTTTGTTGTGCCATGTGGTTTGGTATCTGTAATGATCGCGAACCTGGTTCGTGTGAGCAGACGAACAATAGTAGGTGACCGGAAAGATGACAACTTTTTGGTTGGAGCCGCCGAGTTGTCGGGGTGTCAATGTGATAGATCCCAAGCAGGGGTCATGTTTCGCCAGATGCACCCCTTGTTTTTATAGTCATACCCGTGTTTTGCTAATTGCACCCTGACATTTAAATTCCTTACTTCTTTTGTAAAAATACTTGATATATTTTGGATATAGCCTTTTGTACATGTAATTAAATTATGCTTTGTACACATACATATGTATATTTGAAATGCCTCATGCGTACCTTTGATCACGTGCAATTCCTGTGTTGATGGTTACTATGTGCTAGCAAAAATTTTTTTACCACCATTTTCAAGATAAAATAAAGGGGTGTTCTTTTTATTAAAATGCATTAATATTATGGTTAAGAGTTAGTGATACAGTAGCGACATGGCGGGTCATTACAATAGTCACCAAGAGTCCTCCTTAGTGGTCTATTTCCTTTTCCTCCTCAATCAACCATATTATCAATTACACGTGGCTTTTCTGGCGAAGGAGAATCAATAAAAGAAGTTTCACCTGGTGGCTTATTGGCTGCTTGTTTCTTTTTCTTCCTATTTTTCCTTTCTCTTTTGGTAATTTCTGGATCAAATAAAGGTTTATCTGCAGAAAACTTACCTCACATAAAGGAAAAAAAACAACTATAATATCCTGTAAGCACCAAGGTTAAAATATAGCAAAAGAAAATTTATACAAAAATCAAAGTAAAATAAATAACAAAAATAAGAAAAATTCCTACTAAATTGAAAAACTAAATCTAAAAGAATTGAGTAAGCGACTCAAATCCTCGGCTACGACATCAGAAACTTGTTAGACTTTTAGCAAGAGTACCAATGTCATCGCAGGTTACAAAATTTATAATAGTTTGTCTTAACAGGGACTTGAGTTACTTAGTTTTCTGAAATAAAAGTAACAGTTTAATAGTTTATGTACAACAAGTATAAGCGGGATTTCATGAGTTTGTGAAAATAACGAAAAATACGGATGTAAAGAAAGAACAGAAATAACGGATTTAGTGCGTCGAAATTACGGAAAATTACATAATAAATTAAACGAGTTTAATTAATTCAAGAAAAGTGTAGGATTGGACTTCATCGTTCATACCCTTAGTATCCAATTAACATTATCATGCATAAATCATTTTCTATCCTTATTGATGCACACATTAAATCACCCCAAATTGACCCCTCGCATATAAAATAAATATCCCAGCATTGTAATCATAATTTTGTGTTGTTTGCAATTAAAACATTATACTCTATTCCTAGCAATGTAACATAATGAGTAAAATCATTTAGTTCAAATCCTAAGAGTACTTTCCAGTCAAACTTAGAATCCAATTTCATGAAACTAGTGATCAACTAGAATCAAGCATTAAGAACAAAATGAAATTACCAATAAGGAGTAGAAAAGATTCATGCATATATCAGATATTAAAACAGATACATAAGGGTACGAAGATTACATCCAATCCTTAGAGAAATTAGTCGAACATTATGGAGAGCACAAGATCATTGATAAGTGCCCTAATTCAGTTAAATTCATGTTTCAAATGCAGACACTTATCTTTTGATTTCAGAAGATTTGATTATAAATTTGCCCTAAACCTAGTTAAATAGCACCTAATGCTTGTATAAAAGTTGTTGCTTATATTGTGGAAGATTAATCCAATCTTCTTTTGTATTTTGATAGATTCCATGGACTTCCAAAGCTTCCGTACACTTAGAGCAAGCAAAAATGGATCATAAAGCAAACCTAGGAGGTGCAGCAAGTAAATTAGGCCCAAAATGCATCAAAGCCCAAAAGCTCCTTCTCGAAGTACATTTAACTCACCCAAGCGAGTGAATATAGCACAACTGGCTCGCCTGGGCAAGTAGCATTTGCAATTGGGCCTTCAAGTGGCCAAGTGGACGTGCAACTTGGGCCATTAACTCGCCCAAGCGAGTGAAATATGAAGAAATTGGTCGCTTGGGCGACCAAACTCGACCAGGCCAGCCCCCTATAAATACCCAAGCACCCCCCAAGGCCAAAAGCATTCCTTCACTTCCATTCTTCCTCATCCTTGCTTCCTCAAGCTTGTTTCTTTAGCTTAGGTTCTTAAATATTAGTAAGTAGGTAGGTTAGGAAAGTGAGAGAAGTGAGATTTAGTGTGTAGACTCTGCCGGAAAGAAGTGGTGATGGGGCCCTTCATCAATTCTTCTCTTAAGGAGGTTCTCTCCATGTTTGGTTAGTTCTCTTAAGGATTGGTTTATATTATGGCTGATAAAGGAGGGGGAGAAGAAAATAGACCACCACGGAGGACTCTTGGTGACTATGCGTATCAACAAAGACCAAAGCATCACAACAGCATAGTCATTCCTCCTTTCAGTAAGAAGGTTGTGGAATTAAAGTCCGCATTGCTCAGTCTTATTGGATCACACCCATTCACTGGACTAGATCATGAAGATCCATACACTCATTTGTGTACCTTCATGGAGCTGTGCAGTACCATGGGAGCTTCTGATGAAGATGCTGAAGCTGTCTACCTCAGAGCTTTTCCATTTTCTTTAACAGGTAAGGCAAAGACTTGGCTTCAATCCCAACCAAACAAAAGTCTTAGCACTTGGGAAGAAATGGAGGAAAAATTCATTGCAAGATTCTTTCCTCCATCCAGATTCATAAGCGCAAAATCAGCCATTGCTACTTTTTCCCAAGGGTTTAATGAATCTCTTTGTGAAACATGGGAGAGATTCAAATCACTACTGCGGAGGTGCCCAAACCATAACTTTGATGATGCTACACAATTACATATTTTCTACAGTGGTTTGAAACCTCAGACAAAGATGATTCCTAATGCCTCAGCTGGAGGTACGATGATGTCAAAGAGTCCGGAGGAAGCAATTGTAATCATTGACTCCATAGCAGCCAGTGATTACCAGTCTCACTATGATAAATCTCTGATTCAAAGAAAAGGTATAATTGAGCTGGATACTCAAAATGCAATTCTAGCTCAAAATAAACTCTTGACTCAACAATTAGAGGCCTTAACAAAACAGATAGGCCAACTTCCTCAACAATTTCAACAAGCACCTCATGGTTGCCAACAAGAGGAGGCCCATTATTTGCAGAATCAGACTAAACCTCAGCAAAATTATCAAGGAAATTACCAAGGCTACAGAGATGGTCCAAGTTCTTATGGCTGGAAGCAACAAAATGAAAATGCATATTATGGTCTCACTAACTCTTCTTGTGCAGGCCCCTCTAACAACTCTTATGCAAGTTCTTCAAATGGAGTTCCACCACAACAACAACAAGAAGCTCAGCCTGATAGAATTTCAAAAATGGAAGATACTCTAACTCAGTTTATGCAGATGTCTATCACAAATCAAAAGAACACTGAGGCTTCCATCCAAAATCTTGAAGTTCAGGTTGAACAACTTGCAAAACAACTATTTGAGAATAGAGGTGGATCTTTTTTAGCAAACATACATGAAAATCCAAAAGAACCAAGAGGATGTTTTAGAGTGGATGTCTTGAATGGAGGAATTTTTGACTCCAAGAAGTTGGTTCAAGGAAAAGATCATTCAGAGAAAACATTAACTGAAGCATTAGAAGAGATGAGTGAATATGAAGAAGAAGATAGTTTAGATCATCTCCAATAACCAGATGCTTTCAAGGAAATTCCTTACCAGCAAACTATCTTTGAGGAATTGTTAGAGGAAGAGAAAGATCAAGAATAAAAAACAAAGGTAAACGCAGTACCTCCACATGCTAACAATGTTTTCCTTGCAGGAAATTCACAGAAACCAGTCATAAGCCATTCAAGTCTCTCTGAAAAAGAAAAGAAACTAGTGAAAATGTTGGAGGAAAATACAAAAGCCATTGGCTCATCCCTATTGTCCAATTGCTGGGAGCCAAAGCCATAACAAAGGCGTCCAGCTAATACGACATTAAAGAAGCGCTCCTGGGAGGCAACCCAGTGTTTTTAAGCTTTCTTTTAAAATTTGAGTCTTATGTTTTTGAGTTATATTTCTTAACTTTACTTTTTGAATTTTATGTCTTTTTGGAAAGTATCATCTGTTTTGCTAGAACTGGAATATAGGTCCATTGGTTAGGGGGAGTAGCAAAGCAGGTGAAGAAGAAGAACGTGGCAGATCTTGTTGATTATCTGAATGGAGGAAATTGAGCTCCTCAGCTGTAACGACCCGCCTCGTCGCTACGATATCACTAACTCTTAATCGTGCAACTTCAATTTTTAATAAAACTTCATTAATTTGATTATGAAAATGATGATAAATTTTTCGCTATAATACAATTATCATACACATATTACAATTACATATTTAAACACATTATACATATATATTAAATTAGTACATGTCATCCACATGTCAGAACTTCCTTTAGCTTTACGTGTATATACACCTGAAATTACATATCAACAAAAAGCCAAAGACTAACTAAGAGAGAGTTGATTAACAAAACACAACTCTTTCTCCAAAAAGGAATCCAACGTCATCACGTCGGCTTGGTGGCTTCAACCAAAAAGAAGATCTCCCTCCAAAGTCACCTACTGCTGCTTATCTGCTCCCACGAACGAAAATTCGCGATCATCATAGGTACCAACCACACGTATAACAAATGCAAGGGTGAGTTTATTATATAAAAACCAACAAACATCAGATAGCAGCAATTGGGAAGGAAACAATATTACCCACCGCAATCATTAACAAAAATCCATGATTCCAATACACACTCAACAAACCAATCATCCAATTCATTTCACAACTCAAACAATCACGCATAGAATGATGCATGCACCTGACTCATCTATCAGCATGCAATGTAGTACCATCACCGGAAAAATGATTCACCGTCTATTAGGGCCACCCTGTCGTGCACTGGCCATTCCCCCACCCAGTGATCAGCCAGCGTTGCAAGGGAATTCCAAACCTGATGACCCCTTAGTACCTACGTTCTCAGCCCACTGAAAGCCACAGGTACGCGAGTGCCTTCATTCTATTTCCACACATACAAATGAAGTATGAAACATGGACATCATCAATGCATGATCCGGCTAGGAACAAATCCTTCCTCGCAAGGGTAACCTGCCATGCACCCCCCATGTACATACATAACAAACCAATGTGGGCTCACTGATGCACTGACCGTGGCTAGGAACAAATCCTTCCTCGCAAGGGTAACCAACCGGTCATTGCATCCCACATGTACATACACAGCCTAGAACCATGGGCACCATCAATGTATGACCTGACTAGGAACAAATCCTTCCTCGCAAGGGTAACCCGTCATACACCCCCCATGGGTATCCATGTATATCCACACACAATGACATTGTTCACATCAACATTATCTCTCATCAATGTCATTATCAACCTCAACATCATATCATCACAATATCATCATCATGCATATCAATATCATCTCATTTGAACATCATCAACTACCTTAATAGCATCTCAATTTCAATATCATCAACGACATCACAAACAATCACATTTCACATCTATACATAATACATATGTCTGAGATTCATATTCCCCAGGTCTTCAGACAACCCAAATTTCATACATTCACAATTCACCATATCACAAGACTGATATTTTTAGGAAAATTCTAAATTAAAGAGGACGACTACAATATATAAAACACACTTTTATGCCCATTTAAAAATTTAATAAAGAATTAAATTAGAAAACATATTATAAAAATTTGGGCAGAGTCTCCTCTGTAATTAAGACTTTTCCCAAAAATCCAATCATCACAATAACAATATCATTAACCCAATAAACATATATCTCATTGGAACATTATTTCATTCAGACATCACCAATCACATAAGCATCACCTCATCTAAATCATCACAAATCATGTAAACATCATCAATCATTTCCATGGTATCTCAATTTCACTGTCATCTACAACATTAGTAATAAATACACCGCATCCTATTAGTTAAAAACATCATTTGTCTTGAAAACAAGCACACACACAGGGACAAACACACATCAATCATAAATACATCGCATTCCATTAGTTAAAAACGTAGTTTTTCTTGAAAACCAGCACACAGCAGGGACAGGCAGATATCCTCATAGTTGGACTCCCTGGCCCCCAACTATGGTATCTAAACTATAACTAAATAATAAACTCCCCTTACCTAACTAGGAGTTCTCTTGTTAAAACCTCACAGTGTTGTTTTGGAGATCCTTTAATACGCGTGTTTTTGTCCAAACGCAGAGCTCTATATACCAAATCGAAGACAATTTAATATAGATTTCCAAGGTAAGATCAATATTAACATTTGGGGTCAAATACCCACTCAAAACTAAAAAGAGGCTAAAATGTTGTTTTGAGAATCCACATCGAAAAACATCATTTTGAAATTTCGATCACACCAATGTGACCAGGGTTCAACAAGGATCACAAAAATGATATTAGTTTCATAAAAAGGAGACTTTTACAACATCTCATTTTCAAAGAATTATCAAAGGAAGTATAGAAACAACCAATAACGGTACTCGAATCATAAGAGATATCAAGAGAGGCTTAAACTAGCTAGAAGAAGACAAAAGAAACTAAGATTACCTCAAGAAAATCAAGAAATGAGGATTGGGAGCTCCGTTTTCTACTGAAACTTCGAGAAGAGTTTCAAATATTCCGCTCCGATTAAAGGATTCTTCTCCATGCCAGGGTCTCGTGGTAAGCGACGGCGGCTCGTGGGTGTCTCTGATGGCTATGGGTGGTGGGGGAGCTTGGATCTGTTTGGAGGAGAAAGAACCTCCATTTTCGTGACTTGGAAGCTTAAAAACGTATTCAGC
Source organism: Glycine latifolia (assembly GCA_013407115.1). Taxonomy (NCBI): domain Eukaryota; kingdom Viridiplantae; phylum Streptophyta; class Magnoliopsida; order Fabales; family Fabaceae; genus Glycine; species Glycine latifolia. The sequence continues at coordinate 20,671 of QARZ01041114.1, read as the reverse complement.
ACCGCCTCCACTCGCCCAGGCGAGAAAAAGTGCCTGAAAAATTCGCCTGGGCGAGCTAACCAGATTCTAGAATTTTCTGCTTCATTGAAAAATTAATTTCTCACATTTCAGATATTATTTTGATAATCCCAACGGTCAAAAGTTACACATGTGGGTTAGAAACCTTAATTTAAAATTTGAAGACAATCCAACGGTTAACCAATTCATAATGAATTTTACGAAAATAGGTTTCGGGTCAAACTCGTAATCACTCAAATACAGCGCATCTCAAACAAACTCCACATAACTTAACCTCTATATCAAATAATTTCACATGGATTATTCACATAACATTTCAACTAATCCTAATTAATAAATTAATCAAATCATACAAGGAATACATCACACATATATTTTAAGTTACTGAAATTTTAGGGTGTTACATTAGCCACGATCTTCAAAAATCAGTGACATCATTTTTTAAAATTTCTTTACTGCTTTGTAGTTTAAATTCAGTACTTAGTTACTATGTTTTCTTGAATAGTTGTGTGCATTTATAATTCTTTTTGGTATTGCAGATAGAGGTTTCTATCTTTTTTTTTTAAAATACACATTTTGATTACTTTTTGTTTTGTTAACATAGTTGTATAAATCTTTTTGGGGCTTAACTGATATAACATGTTTTGAAAAGATTCAATAGATATAAATGTTTTGAAACTTGTTTTTTTGATTTGGATCAAAACACCATAAAATGATTTTTGGAAACTTTGAGAATGAAAAGCAAAGGAATGGTTTCCAAAGATCAAATGAAGGTAGGACTTTTTTTCATGGAATTGATAAAAAACATCTTTCGAAACATTGATTTGATTTGAACATGAAAACAGACCTTAAGCCTAGTGAGTGTGTGCAACCACATAAATTACATTGAGTGTCCGCGCTGATATTATTTATAATTGATTTTGCATGAATTTCTAATTGTCGTAACATATGATGCATGGATATGATTTAGGCCTTCTTTCTTTTTTTAACATCTTTTTAAGCCACTGGCCAAAAAGTTATCCCAACATGAAAATAATGATTTACCATTTGCAAACACTTTTGAGCCAAACACTTGATATTTTGTTGGAACCCTATCCTAGGATAAGAATTCCTTACCTGACCTTAGGTTAGGAGAGCAAAAAGGAAAATATTTTGTTGATGGAAACTTTTTGGGTAGCTCATGCAATGGAAAAGACTTTTAAATATGGCTATATGCTATTCATGTGATAAGCAAAAGAAAAGAAAAAGAAAAAGGAAACAAATTCCTTGTGTTTTAAAGTATTGTACAAAGTATTTGGGTGAAAAGGAAAAATTGATAAACATGGATATCTTGGAAGAAAAAGGAAGAAATAGGAAGTGATAATCTAATCATTTTATCTTTACTTGCTCTCCTAGTCTCAAGGTAACTTTGAATATCCAAAAAAATCAAGATTTCTTTCAAAGCCAGGCTCAACCCTAGAAATCCTAATGATCCATGATAAATATGTATTTTGATTAGATGAGAAATGAACTGCAAAATTGATCTATAAGGTATCAGTGCTGGAAATGAGACTAAACACTCACCTGTGAGAATTAAACACCTTCGAGAGGTTTTCCTCTGTTTGAATCAAGCACATGTTTCCTCTTATGTTCTTTAGAAATGAAATATGAATCAATCTTAATCTCATTTGGCTTTGTGAATTTCATCTTCTGTGTTTTCAATTCTCAAGATTGACTATTTGAAAATATGTTCTGATCATTCTTGAAAAGTTGATTCTTTGCAAAGCATGTTCATATTTATAATTAAAAGTATCTTCTATACTCCTAGTGTTACTTACTTTGCTTGAGGACAAGCAAGATTCTAGGTTAGGGGGAGTGATAAGTGCCCTAATTCAATTAAATTCATGTTTCAAATGCAGGCACTTATCTTTTGATTTCAGAAGATTTGATTATAAATTTGCCCTAAACCTAGTTAAATAGCACCTAATGCTTGTATAAAAGTTGTTGCTCATATTTCGGAAGATTAATCCAATCTTCTTTTGTATTTTGATAGATTTCGTGGACTTCCGAAGCTTCCGTACACTTAGAGAAAGCAAAAATGGATCATAAAGCAAACCTAGGAGGTGCAGCAAGCAAATCAGGCCCAAAATGCATCAAAGCCGAAAAGCTCCTTCTGGAAGTACATTTAACTCGCCCAAGCGAGTGAATATAGCACAACTGGCTTGCCTGGGCGAGCAGCATCTACAATTGGGCCTTCGAGTGGCCAAGTGGACGTGCAACTTGGGCCATTAACTCGCCCAAGCAAGTGAAATATGAAGAAATTGGTCGCTTGGGCGACCAAACTCGACCAGGCCAGCCCCTATAAATACCCAAGCACCCCCCCAAGGCCAAAAACATTCCTTCACTTCCATTCTTCCTCATCCTTGCTTCCTCAAGCTTGTTCTTTAGCTTAGGTTCTTAAATATTAGTAAGTAGGTAGGTTAGGAAAGTGAGAGAAGTGAGATTTAGTGTGGAGACTCTGCCGGAAAGAAACGGTGATGGGGCCCTTCATCAATTCTTCTCTTAAGGAGGTTCTCTCCATGCTTGGTTAGTTCTCTTAAGGATTGGATGTAATCTTCTACTTTTAAGTATCTCTTTTAATATTTATTTATGCATAAGTCTTTTCTATTTATTATTGGTAATTTTATTCCGTTCTTAATGCTTGATTCTACTTGATCACTAGTTTCATGAAATTGGATTCTAAGTTTAACTGGGAAGTACTCTTAGAATTTGAACTGAATAATTTTACTCTTTACGTTACGTTGCTAGGAATAGAGCATAACATTTAGATTGCAAATAGCACACGATTATGATTGTAATGTTGGATTATTTACTTCGTATGCGAGGGATCGATATTCGGTAAATATCCTTAGAAATCGATTGCGAAGGATCGATTCGTGGTGAATTAATGTGTGCATCAATAATAATAGAAAATGATTTATACATGGTAATATTAATTGGATACTGAGGGTATGAATGATGAAATCCAAATCCTACGCTTTTCTTGAATTAATCAAAATCGTTTTATTAGCTTCTGTAATCTTCCGTAATTTTTCGTTATTTCCATAAAACCATCAAAACTTCGACCATACTCGTTGTACATAACTATTAAACTGTTATGTTTTATTTGGATAAACTGAGTAGCACAAGTCCCTGTGGAGACGAACTTTTATAAATTTTGTAACTTACAACGACAATTGGTACGCTTGCCAAAAGTCTAACAATAATCTGAAGACATGATGAAGAAAGAAATCACCGATCCTTTCTAGTAGAGTTTCCTTACCAATTTCTCTCTTCTCTCACCTTTCTCTAAGGTTCCTAAGGCTGCTGGTTCGTTCATGGAATGCTTCTTCACTTTGCATGGCTTTTTATAGAAAGAGCAGCTCAGGCCCACTCGCCTAGGCGAGGTTTTTACACATGATATGCTCGCTGGGCAAGTTAACTCTTAATAGTGAAGAAAGGTTATTAGCCCAGGCGGCCTTGGGTGAATTTAGCTCCTAGAAATGACTTTTTTGTCCTTTTTGCTTGTCTTGATTGCTTTGGATCCCCTGGATATACTTGATACCTATTGAAACATAAAAATTGAGTGGACTAATCTTCCAAAATGTAAATAAAAACATTTATATATGTACCAACTGCAAAACAACTAGGATTAGGGCAAATATATAAGCAAATTCTCTGAAATCAAAAGATAAGTGTTATCATTATAATCCAAAAATTAACTAAAATATGGCACTTATTGTGAACAACGATGAACACACATAATTAACCAAGAGGGGGGGTGAATTGGTTAAAACCTTAGACTTTCAAAATCTTTGAAAAACTAGCAGCGGAGTTTAGATCGTATCACAAACTTTACTTTGTAAAAACTTCAGTTTTCAATCAATCAAGACTCACCCTTTACCTTAAGCTATTTTCGAAACTATTTTTGTTGATCTTAAAAGAGAATAACCACAAGACAAGTTAGATTCAGATAACAAGATTTAGAAACAAGAATAACACCAAATCTATACTGGTTCACCCCTTAAATGAGAAGCTACATCTAGTGTCTTCTAACCAAAATTGGTTAGAGTTCTACTAAATCAAATCTATTTTTTACAAGCTATTACAAGTGATTACCTTTATCAAACCTAGATAAAGAACCTGAATCTAACACCCTATTAGACTTCTAATCACAAAGAACCTGAGAACACTACTCAGTTCTTTCCTTCTAGAGAACACTACTCTAGAATATCTCTAAAGAAAACTATTTGATCTTAGTACATACAAAGATTAAAAAATACAAACCAAATCAATATAAAAGTTCAAGAGAGATACAACCTTATGATCCTCAGTAGATGAATGAATGAGTTTTACCAATCAAATCCAGGTTGTATGAATGCAAATGATGAAAACTAGCTCTCTTGAAAATTCTTGTTGAATCTTGTTTAAAGCATTAGCACCAATGAAGCATGTGTTCTTGTGATTTCAAACAAGATGTAAGACACTAAGAAAAATCCTTTTCTTGAACCTTGAAAGCTTTGGGATTATTGGGAAGTTCGTAAACTCATATGACTTGAATTGTTTTCAAATGTTTAGACCCAATAGCTTTAAATAGAAAATAGATATAATAGCATGTAATCGATTAATACGTTATGGTAATTGATTATTTTAACTACTGTAATCGATTAATTTGCCAAGTAATCAATTAAAATGTTCTTGAGACAAATCTGGAAAAATTTATGAACAATGAAATCGATTAAATCGAGTTGTAATCAATTAAGGTAGTCAGTCTCACTTTTAAGACAAGCCTATGTAATCGATTATGATTGAGTGGTAAACGATTAAGGCAGTCCAACATGATTTGTGTTTTTGTACTGAGTAATCGATTACATCTTGCTTGTAATCGATTAAAATGTTCTTCATGGCTTTTTAATAGATTACACAAGCTGGTAATCGATTAAAGCAGTGCACAAATGTTTTTCCAAAAAATTAAGCCATGAGAAACTTCTTTTTAAATGCAAACATGTAACCTTATATGCTTTTCTTAATTCATGAATGCATGTATGTGATTATGCTTATGAAATGGAAGGATCACAAGATAACCCTCTTGAACAACTTAACAAATTACAAATGCCTTTAATTGAGAGACATGTAAAAAGCTAAAATTCTCTTAAGCAAAGGGTTTCATCCCTTGATGGACTCCAAAATTGAAGCAAGTCCTGTTTGCCCTGATCTTCCTTGCAATGGAACTCAATCTTCAATTCACTCAAAATACAGTAGGGAACTCTCTCCTTGAATGGGGTTGTTTATGTTTTTCTAATTTAGAAATGGTTTATGGAAGAAGAATAGAAATGGATTGGGGATGACACCATGGAATAGGAATTCCAATAAGTCTTGCAAGAATCACCACAATAGCTCAGAAGCCATTGATAAGAAACAAGAAGTTTTTGATTAAGAACAAAGGGAGAAAACTCTCACCAACAATTCAGCAATTGTATTAATCATCCAAAGATTCTTTACATTAAGTTTTTGGGACCTTATATAGGCCACGAATTATTAAGCTAATTAACCCTAAATGAAATGTAAATGTAAGCTAAAATGAAGCCCAAAACGTAGCTTGTAGGACAAACTTTACATAAGTGACCTTTGGCTTCCAAAAATTGTGCAGTAACCATCTGAAACTGATATAATCGATTACTTCATTTTGGTAATCGATTAAATCAGTAAGAAACTGAAAATAATCGATTAAAGCAGTAAGGTTATACTTCCTGCTTTCAACTGGTTGCCTGGTAATCGATTATTTCGACGAAATAATCGATTACGGCAGAAAGGCTATGATTCCTAATTGCTTCTAAACATCCTGTAATCGATTACCAAGCCCAAATAATCGATTAAAGCAGTAACTACTTATTTACAAATGTTTAATTGAATTTCTCTTAACAAGTGCTGGAATTTATTGAATTAAAGTGGACTTGAGACACCAAAATCCAGCTCTTGTCGTCCTTGATAAGGTTTGTAACTTCGTGCTTGCCCAAATTGGCTTGAATATGGTCTTGAAGTGCTTGAGTCCTAGCTCTTGTCATTGGTCCTATGAAGCTCACCAAAGGAAGTGCTTCAAGCTCCCCTTCTAGACCTTTGGCTTGACTTGGACCTCCATTATACCCTCCTTCTTGGAAAGAACTTGTCCTTAAGTTTGCCTCCTCATTTGTACCTACATCATACAAAGAAAGGTCACAAATATTGAAAGTATTACTCACACCATACTCACTAGGCATTCATTAATGGAATGAGGATACAATGTTGAAACACCAGCACAAACACAAACAGCCTAATATAGATCTTATCAAACTCATCTTGAGCCATCCTAGATTTAATTCATCCATGGTTGAGTTGGTCTCAGCTCTATGCTCATGATGTAAAGACAAAAGAGCATCCATCTTTTGAATCATAAGGGATTCAAAAGGGCTGTATGGTTGTTGAGCAAGAGCATTTTCAGCTTCTTCTTCCACTTCATCATCTTCTCCAGCACCTTCAGGTGGAGCTTGCTAACTAGCCATTTGCCATCCATTGGGGTTTTTGATCAGTCCAATCTTGTTTAGATGCTTTTCCTTGATGAGGTTGGTGATGTTTGTTGTGTTGTCAATAACCTCATTAGACACATCAATCTTAAAGTAGTCTATGAATCTGGATATTAATACAATATAAGGAAATTGATAGTTGATTAATCTTAAAGCCTTCAGCATGGTTTCAACAAACATAATAACCCAGTTGATCTAAGTTGCGGTCTCCATGCCATATACCAACTGCAAATCATCATCGGTGATTTGGGCATGGTTTGTAGACTTGGGGGTAAGGATATAGGTTACGATATAATGAAGCAACCTATCTTCCCCAGTCATGTTTCCCACACCTAATCTTGTCTTCAACCTGACTTGGGGATCATACAATATACCTCTGTATGTTTCAATCTTATTGTTGCCCCCAATTTCTTCATCACATCTCCTTACTCCAATAGAGGAGATTCCAACCACATTAAGCCAAACTTCTTCATTAATCACATGAGTACACCATTCACTTGAGAGTGAATAACCCTATCCATGCTAGCTTTAGCACAGGTGTAAAACACCTTTACTAGTTCAGGGTAGAAGGTACCCTTTATTTCAAGGAATTTCTTCAATCTATGAACTTCAAGCATGGTAGGGAATTGAAATCACTCATTGATGAACCAGTCAAGGTCTAAGTATTTAGGAGGCATAACCAGCTTAGTAGCATGGAACTACATGTAGTTCATCCTATCTTTTGCTTCAGGGAACCAAGAATTCAGCCTATTCACAACTAGATTGGAAGATTCACCAGCCTTCCTTTTGTTGGTTATGGTTCTATTAGAGGTAGACATAATTGTTTTATGGATAGGAAGGATGAATGGATAGAGTTTGAGAATGAGAAAGAGAAGAAGAATGCTCAGAATTCTCAAAGGAGAGAGAAGGTTGAAGGTGTGAATTTCCTTTTCATTTGAAAAGTTGTATTTATAGGGATTTTTGAGGCTTGAATTTGAATTTTGAATTAGTGTAACTGATATTTCAAGTACCCAGAAGATTAAATGCACAGAAGCAAGTTTGAATTTTGAATTTTTGATGAGATAGGTAGTTTAGATTTCCAAAAAATATGCAGATTTTGTAATAATGCCAAAGGTAATTGATTACCTTAGCTCATAATCGATTAACTCATAAGCAAACAAAGCTTCTGCACAAGGTGTAATCGATTAAATCGAAGTGTAATCAATTACTCCAGTGAGAACTCAAAACAGAGTTGACACATAGTAATCGATTATTCTAGTCCAGGTTTGTTTTAGAAAAAGCTTTTGCATCATAAGTAATCAATTAATTCGACGTTGTAATTGATTACTCCAGTGTGACCAAGTTTGCTGGATTCAGTTTAAAAAGTGAGTAATCAATTAATTCGTCTAAGTAATTGATTACTTTATCATTAACTTGTTTCTAACAGGATTTCAATCATCTGATAATCGATTATCCCGTGTGGTAATCGATTATTCCAGTTCATTATGCAGAACATTCAATGATTATGCAATAGAATATGCATTTTTGATGTGTGATAAATCATTTAATGAGTTAACAATTGGAAAGGCAATTTAATAGCATGCTAGCATATGTTGGATTCATCAAGTATACGTAGCATGTTTCTAAGTGCATAAAACCTATCTCTTGCCAAGGGTTTTGTAAATATATCATCCAATTGATTAAGTGTATCTACAAACTTAATTGAACAGTTACCCTTTTGGATATGATCCCTGAGGAAGTGATGCCTTATTTCAATATGTTTGGTCCTTGAATGCATAATTGGATTCTTGGATATGTTGATGGCACTTGTGTTGTCATAAAGCAAGGGTATTTCCTTTAACTCTACACCAAAATCTTGTAGTTATTGCTTCAACCATAGGCTTTGTGCATAGCAGCTTCCAGCAAAGATGTACTCAGCTTCAGCAATTGATAAAGCAGCACAAGATTGCTTCTTGCAGTGCCAAGAGATTAGTGAGTTGCCTAATAGGTGGCAAGTTCCACTAGTACTCTTTCTATCCAATTTGCACCCTGCAAAGTCAGAGTCAGAATATCCAATTAAATTGAGAGATGAACCTTTAGAATACCAAAGTCCAACTCTTGGTATTTGTAACACCCTGAAATTTCGGTAACTTAAAATATATGTGTGATGTATTCCTTGTATGATTTGATTAATTTATTAATTAGGATTAGTTTAAATGTTATGTGAATTATCCATGTGCCATTTTTTGCTGTAAATGTCAAGTATGTGAAGTTTGTTCAAGCTGCGTTGTAATTGAGTGATTCCGAGTTTGACCCTAAAACTTATTTCAGTAAAATCACCATTATGCATAGGTTAACCGTTGGATCGCCTTCATATTTTAAAGATAGGTTTCTAACCCATATATATAACGTTTTGCCGTTGGGATTGTCAAAATAATGTCTGTAACGTGAGACATTAATTTTTCACTGAAGCAAAAAATTCTAGAATCTAGTCAGCTCACCCAGGAAAATTTTGCAAGCACTTTTGCTCGCCTGGGCGAGTGAAGGCAGTGATAAATAGTGCAGCAGTGTTCCAAACCAGGAAAATCAGCCTTCTTCTCCCTCCCAACAGCCAACCCACCTCCCACGACCATCCTCCACCACCCAAGACCACCGGTGATCACCACGGACCGCGTTGCTTGCCACGAGACCACTGCACAGAGAGGAACCCTTTATTCGGAGATGAATCTTTGAAACTCTTCTCGAAGTTTCAGTAGAGAACGGATCTCCAAATCCTATTTTCTTGGTTTCCTTAAGGTAATCTTAGTTTCTTTTGTCTTCTTCTAGCTAGTTTAAGCCTATCTTGATATCTCTTATGATTCGGGTACCGTTATTGGCTGTTTATATACTTCCTTTGAAAAACCCTTTGAAAATGAGATGTTGTAAAAGTCTCCTTTTTATGAAACTGATATCATTTCTGTGATCCTTGTTGAACCCTGGTCACATTGGTGTGATCGGAATTTCAAAATGATGTCTTTTGATGTGGACTCTCAAACCACCATTTTAGCCTCTTTTTAAATTTGAGTGGGTATTTAATCCCGAGTGCAAACATTAGCCTTGTTTTTGAAATCTATATTAAATTGTCTTTGATTTGGTATATATAGCTTTGCGTTTGGACGAAAACACGCGTATTGAAGGATCTCCAAAACAACACTGTGAGGTTTCAACTATGAGGATATCTGCCTGTCCCTACTGTGTGCTGGTTTTAACATAAGACTAAGTTTTTAACTAATGGGATGCGAAGCTTTTATGATTAATGGGTGATGATACTTGTGTGTGCTCATTTTCAAAGCAAATGATGTTTTTAACTAATGGGATACGGAGTATTTATTATTGATGCTGTAGATGACAGTGAAATTGAGATACCATGGAGATGATTGATGATGTTTACGTGATTTATGATGATTTGGATCAGGTGATGCTTATGTGATTGGTGATGTCTGAATGAAATAATGTTCAAATGAGATACATGTTTATTGGGTTAATGATATTGTTGTTGTAATGATTGGATTTTTAGGAAAAGTCTTAATTACAGAGGAGACTTTGTCCAAAATTTTATAATATGTTTTCCTATTTAATTCTTTATTAAATTTTAAATGGGCATAAAAATGTGTTTTATATATTGTAGTTCTCCTCTTTAATTTAGAATTTTCCTAAAAATATCAGTCTTGTGATATGATGAATTGTGAATGTATGAAATTTGGGTTGTCTGAAGACCTGGGGAATGTGAATCTCAGGCATATGTATTATCTATAGATGTGAAATGTGATTGCTTATGATGTCGTTGATGATATTGAAATTGAGATGCCATTGAGGTAGTTGATCATGTTCAAATGAGATGATATTGATATGCATGATGATGATATTGAGATGATACGATGCTGAGGTTGATAATGACATTGATGAGATATAATGTTGATGTGAACAATGTCATTGTGTGTGGATATACATGGATACCCATGGGGGGTGTATGACGGGTTACCCTTGCGAGGAAGGATTTGTTCCTAGCCAGGTCATACATTGATGGTTCCCATGGTTATAGGCTATGTATGTACACGTGGGATGCAATGACCGATTGGTTACCCTTACGAGGATGGATTTGTTCCTAGCCACGGTCAATGCATCGATGAGCCCACATTGGTGTGTTACGTATGTACATGGGGGGTGCATGACGGGTTACCCTTGCGAGGAAGGATTTGTTCCTAGCCGGGTCATGCATTGATGATGCCCATGTTTCATACTTCATTTGTATGTGTGGAAATAGAATGAAGGCACGCGCGTACCTGTGGGTTTCAATGGGCTGAAAATGTAGGTACTAAGGGGTCATCAGGTTTGGAATTCCCTTGCGACATTGGCTGATCACCGGGTGGGGGAATGGCCAGTGCACGACAGGGTGGCCCTGATAGGCTGTGGATCATTTTTCATGTGCGAGGCTATTTTCGGGATATGGTACCACATTGCATGCTAATATATGAGTCAGGTGCATGCATCATTCTATACATGAATGTTTGAGTTGTGAAATGCATTGGATGATTAGTTTATTGAGTGTATATTGGAATCATGGATTTTTGTTAATGATTGTGATGGGTAATGTTGTTTCCTTCCCAATATACCGTGTGGTTGGTACATGTGATGATCGTAAACTTTCGTTTGTGTGAGCAGATGAGCAGCAATAGGTGACCTTGGAGGGAGATCTTCTTTTTGGGTGGAGCCGCCAAGCCAACGTGATGATGTTGGATTTCTTTTTGGAGAAAGAGTTGTGTTTTGTTAATCAACTCTTTCTTAGTTAGTTCTTTGACTTTTTGTTAGATATGTAATTTCAAGTGTATATACATGTAAAGCTAAAGGAAGTTCTAACATGTGGATGACATGTACTGATTTTATATATATGTACATATGTGTTTAAATATGTAATTGTAATACGTGTATGATAATTGTATTATCGCGAAAAAAATTTACCATCATTTTCATAATCAAATTAATGAAGTTTTTAATTAAAAATTAAATTTTGTACGGTAAGAGTTATTGATATAGTAGCGACAAGGCGGGTCGTTACAGTGTTGACTTGAGATATTTGAATATCCTTTTGACTGCAGTAAGGTGTGATTCTTTGGGATTTTCTTGATATCTAGCACACAAGCACACACTCAACATAATGTCAGGTCTACTTGCAGTCAAATGTAACAAAGATCCAATCATTCCTCTGTATTTTGACTCATCAACACTCTGTCCTTTATTATCTGAGTCAAGATAGGTTGATGTTGCCATTGGAGTTGCAACATCTTTGCTTTTCTCCATTTCAAACTTCTTGATCATTTCCAGGCAGTATTTGGTTTGAATTAGAAATGTTCCATTTTTCATTTGCTTGACTTGAAGTCCAAGGAAGAATGTTACCTCTTCCATCATTGACATTTCAAATTCATTCTGCATTATGACATATAATTCTCTGCGCAAAGATTGATTAGTTGAACCAAATATAATGTCATCAACATAGATTTGAACTAACAAGATATCATTGCCATTCTTCTTGATGAACAAAGTTTTGTCCACTTGTCCTCTTATGAAAGATTAGCTAAGCAAGAAGTTGCTCAATCTCTCATACCAAGACCTTGGAGTTTGTTGTAAACCATAAAGAGCTTTTCTCAATTTAAAGACATGGTTTGGATGTTTGTAATCAACAAAACCAGAAGGTTGATCAACATATATTTCCTCCTCAATGTATCCATTCATAAAAACACTTTTAACATCCATTTGAAGCAGTTTAAAATCCACTAAACATGCATATGCAAAGAACAACCTAATGGCCTCTAACCTTACTACTGGAGCATAGGTTTCATCATAGTCTATGCCTTCCTCTTGGTTGTAACATTTAGCAACCAATCTAGCTTTATTCCTAACTATGATGCCACTTTCATCAAGTTTGTTCCTGAAAACCCACTTGGTGCCAATAGGTTTGTGAGAAGAGGGTCTAGGAACTAATTCCCAAACTTCATTTCTCTTAAATTGATTCAATTCATCATGCATGGCCATCATCCAATGTTCATCAAGCAAAGGTTGGTCAATGCTCTTTGGTTCAATTTGTGAAACAAAAGCCATAGTACAACAAAGATTTCTTAATGAGGATCTAGTAGAAACTCCTTTGGAAACTTCCCCAATTATATTATCAAGGGAAAGGTCTCTTGTAGTTCTCCAATCCTTGGACTTTTGTAAAGGTGTTGAATGTTCCATATCAACATTTGGTTCTACCTTTTTCTTTTCATTAAGATCATTGAGTTGTAAGTATTCTTCCATTGGTCTGCATCAATATCACACTCCTTTTCCTCCTTGGACGAGTTAGACTCATCACATATAACATGAATAGATTCCTCTATGCACAATGTTCTTTTATTAAAGACTTTATAAGCTTTACTTTGCAAAGAGCAACCAAGAAAAATTGCATCATTAGCTTTAACATCAAATTTTCCAAGAGAATCTTTACCATTGTTTAAAACGAAACACTTGTAGCCAAATGCTCTTAAGTGAGATATGTTTGGTTTTCTACCTTTGTATTGTTCATAAGGGGTTTTCTTTAAAATAGGCCTTATGAGTAATCTACTTAAAGTGTAGCAAATTGTACTCACCGCATCAGCCCAAACATGTTTAGGCAAATTTGTTTCATTAAGAATGGTTCTTGCTCCTTCAAGGGATTTATTTTTGCTCTCCACAACACCATTTTGTTGGGGTGTTCTTGGAGCTGAAACATTGTGGTTTATTCCATTTTCTTCACAAAAATTTTCAAAATACTCATTTTGGAATTTACCACCATGCTCACTTCTTATTGAAACAATGTTGCATGCTTTTTTATTTTGAATGATCTTGGCTAATTTTCTAAATGCCATGAAAGCATCGCTCTTGGATCTTATAAACAAAGTCCAGTGTATCTAGAGTAATCATCAACACTAACAAGCCCATAGAAGTTACCCCTAAACTCATAGTTCTAGAAGGACCAAAGAAATCCATATGAAGCAATTCAAAGGGTCTAGAGGTGGAAACAACATTTTTACTTTGAAAAGAAATCTTAGATTGTTTACCCTTTTAGCAAGCATCACATATTTTGTCCTTCTCAAACTTAAGCTTAGGTAAGCCAATAACTAAATTCTTTCTTATAAGCTTGTTCATATGATGCATGGTTATGTGACTAGCTCTCCTATGCCATAGCCATGTGTCATTAACTTTACTTACTAAGCAGCTAGTGTTGTGAATAAATGCATGCTCAATGGAGAGAACATACATGTTACCTTTCTCTTACCAACATGGATAACCTCACCGATTTGATCATCACATATCAAACAATTGTCATTGAAGGAGACTTTGCATCCTTTGTCACATAGTTGACTTATGCTTCAAACCTTTCACATAAAGCACATTTCTTATGCTAGTTGACTTGGAAGTTGTTGACTCGGAAGTTGTTGAATCACACATTTGTTTTTCATTTTCACTAGTTGACTCGGAAGTTGTTGAATCATTGTCTTCCCATGCTATATATGCCTTCTTTGGCTTCCCCTCTTTCTTTGTCTTCTTCTCAGCTAATTGCTTCTTCAAAAAGATTGGACATTCTAATTTGATGTGGCAAGGTTTACCACATTCGAAGCAAGTGAAGTTGGAGGTGGTGTTGTTGTTGTTGTTGCTGTCATTTTTCCTGTTGAACTTTGACAACTTTTTGTTTTTGTTTCTTCTCATGAACTTGCTGAATTTCTTCACTATTAGGTTCATATGTTCATCATCACTTTCATCTTCACATCAACTTCTTCCTTTTCCACATTAGATGATGCAGTTTTCAAGGCTATACTTTTGTGTTTCTTCTCTGCATCCTTTACATGTGTTAGCTGTAAAATTTCAAGTTCATACTCAAGAAGATTACCAAAAAGCCCAGCCATCGACATCTTGGACAAATCTTTTGATTCCTTGATTGTTGTAACTTTTGGTTGCCAAGGTCTTGTGAGACACTTCAAGATTTTGATGTTTAATTCTTCAGCATAAAAAATCTTCCCAAGACCAAGAAGATGGTTGACAATGTGAGTGAACCTTGTTTGCAGCTGAGAAATGTTTTCTGTGTTGCTCATTTTGAACATTTCATATTCATGAATCAAGGCATGCTTCCTTGATCTTCTTACTTCATCTATGCCTTCATGAGCTACTTCCATCTCCCTTATTTCTTTTGCACTTTTACACCTAATAATTCTAAAGAATTCGTCAAAAGAAAGAGTAGATGTAATCATGTTTTTAGCTTTAAAATCATATTGCACAACTCATCATCTCATCCCACTCCTTGGGAATCCTTTCATTATCAATAGTTTTTGTAGGGCTCAAAGGACCCTTTTCAATTGTATTCCAAGCGCCCGGGTCATTTGATTGAATGAAAATCTGTTTTCGATTATTCCAAAAACTGAAATGCCCTCCTTCAAACATTGGAGGACGATTGAGGGAGGCACCCTCCTTGAAGGTAATCTGTGTGGTATTCATTTTCTTAAAAAAATAGTGATCTTGACCAACTCTTGATACCAATTGTGAACAAGGATGAACACACACAATTAACCAAGAGAGGGGGTGAATTGGTTAAAACCTTAGACTTTCAAAATCTTTGAAAAACCAGCAGCGGAATTTAGATCGTATAACAAACTTTACTTTGTAAAAACTTCAGTTTTCAATCGATCAAGACTCACCCTTCACCTTAAGCAATTTTTGAAACTATTTTTGTTGATCTTGAAAGAGAATAACCACAAGACAAGTTAGATTCAGATAACAAGATTTAGAAACAAGAATAACACCAAATCTATACTGGTTCACCCCTCAAATGAGAAGCTACATCCAATGTCTTCTAACCAAAACTGATTAGAGTTATACTAAATCAAATATGTTTTTTACAAGCTATTACAAGTGATTACCTTTATCAAATCTAGATAAAGAACATGAAATCTAACACCCTATTAGACTTCTAATCACAAAGAACCTGAGAATACTACTCAGTTCTTACCCTTTAGAGAACACTACTCTTGAATAGCTCTAAAGAAAACTATTTGATCTTAGTACATACAAAGATTAAAAAATACAAACCAAATCAATGTAAAAGTTCAAGAGAGATACAACCTTATGATCCTCAGTAGATGAATGAATGAGTTTTACCAATCAAATCTAGGTTGTATGAATGCAAATGATGAAAACCAGCTTTCTTGAAAATTCTTGTTGAATCTTGTTTAAAGCATCATCACCAATGAAGCATGTGGGACTATTGGGAAGTTCATAAACTCATATGACTTGAATTTTTTTCAAATGTTCAGACCCACTAGCTTTAAATAGAAAATAGATATAACAACATGTAATCGATTAACACATTATGGTAATCGATTATTTTAACTACTATAATCGATTAATTTGTCAAGTAATCGGTTAAAATGTTCTTGAGACAAATCTGGAAAAATTTATGAACAATGTAATCGATTAAATCGAGCTATAATCCATAAAGGCAGTTAGTCTCACTTTTAAAACAAGCCTATGTAATCAATTACAATTGAGTGGTAATCGATTAAGGCAGTCCAACATGATTTGTGTTTTTGTATTGAGTAATCGATTACGTCTTGTTGGCGTGATTTTGTTGTCTTCTCGTAGTTAGTTTAGACATCACCCAATAACTCTCTTGATTTGGGTACCATTATTGGATATTTTTACACTTCCTTTGAAAAAATTTTCTAAATGAGATGTTGTAAAAGATGCCTTTTATAAAATTGATGTTGTTTTTGTGACCTTCGTTGAACCCCGGTCATGTTGGTGTGGTCAAAATTTCAAAATGACGTGTTTTTTTATGTAGACTCCAAAAACACCATTTTAGTCCCACATAAAACTAAATAGGTATTTGACCCTGAATCTTAATATTAACCTTGTCTTCAAAATCTACACTAAATTGTCTTCAATTTGTCATATAGAGCTCTGCGGTTGGACCAAATGACATGAATCTGAGAGATCTCAAAACGATGCTGCAAGGACTAACAGAGAGATATAGAAAGGTGAGGGGAGTTTCTTGTTTGTTTACAACTTTTGATACCATAGTTGGGGTCATGGAACCCAATTATGGGATGTATATTTGTCCCTGTACATTCTGGTTTTCAAGAAAAACTGTGTTTTTGAAAGTAAGTATGAACTTTCCATGACGTTCATGGAACATGTTCATGAGGGTGAAAAACATTTTTTTCTATTTTGTTCTTTGATGCGGAACCTGTAACTCCTTACGGTCCTCATGAAACTTGTTTAGAATCTACTCATTAAACGCTAGGGGTTTTAGAAATACCTTTTTGATCACTTGAAAGGCTTCAAAAGGATTATGCCCTCCAATGGTGACCCACACGATTGTACCTTGAATGCTTGAGATAATTCCTTTTTTTCTTGATCCTCCTCACTTGGTTGCTTGTTAGGGAATGACAAGGTGGAGGCTTCAAGTGTTTGGTTTATTTCTCAAGACAAAAGATGGTGTCTTGAAGTTAGGTAAGGTTGCAACAATGGAGGAGAAAAGATGATGAAGAAGAAAGGAAAAAACAAGAACTTTGGTTCTTGAAAGAGCATTTTCACATAACATAATAGTGGAGTACTATTTATCCTAGGAGCCTATTATCTTGTAATATTATTAGGATTAGAATCCTAACTCAATCATTCGAAATCAGCCCAAGGATCTATAAATTCGAAATTCAACCTTTCATCATCATATCCCTTGGTTGTTGCTTTATCTATTTTATTTAAATTAGTAATTCAGATAAAAAAGTTGTCGAAAGAAACCTTATCCAATCTTTATTGGATATAGATTTGGATAATTCAAAATTATCCTTACAACCTAACCTCTTGAATTCAAAATTCAAATTTAAATTTTAAACTTAAAATTTAAATTTAAATTCAAATTCAAATTCAATCTTTGTCCTAGTTCATAATTTAAATTTGAAATTCGAATTTGAAATTCAAAATTTCAAAATTTGCCCAAAACTCAATTTGGTTAAGTCAAACTTCTTGACTCTCATGGTCCAAGACCCTATTGGGACTTTTAACACATTTTGACCTATTAGTGTAAAAACTAATTTCTCACTAATAGCCTAAATGAGGCGCATGCTAATTGGACTTGGAGTCCAACTCCCACCCAATTACACATTTAGTCTTGAAAAAGCCTCATGACTATTATTGGCCCAAACTTTCTAGTTATAAGCAATCAAGAACAACCTTTTGTGTGTAACCCATTAGGCCCAATTATTCATTGACATAAATGAACTTGGACCAATTAAACTCCGTTAATGGGCCCAATTCATTTAATGATCACATAAGACACTAGAAATGCTTTGCAACCCTAGAACTAATTGAGTTGATCAAGTGACCTTTTCTGATTTGCATACCGTGCTGGCACCATTCCTCATATCGTCATTCACATTAAGTCAAGAGCAAGGATAGAGTATCATCTCTTAGTTGACTAAATATAGCTTTTCACAAGATTAGGAATCTTCTTCTAATGACTCTAAGACGAATCATGACTCCTCACTATCTCTTTCTATGCATAGATTCACAAGTCAATTATAAGTCATCCAAGCCCTACTGGTCTTGTGAACGACTAATCATTTGTAGGGACTATGAGTCTTTTCGGCATGTCTATATGAAAAAAAAAGATGAACACACCCCAAGAAAGGGGGGTGAATTGGTTAAAACAGAGATTTTTAAAATTTCTTTGAAAAACTAGCAGCGAAATTAAGATCGTATCACAAGTTCTCCCTTATTAAAAATCAAAAACTTTCATTCAATCAAGATTCACCCTTCACTTCAAACAATTGCACAAAATATATCAGTTGATATTGAAAGAGATTAACAACAAGATAAGCTACATTAAGATTGTAAGATTAAGAATCAAGAGAACATCAAATCTATACTTGTTCACTCCTCAAAAGAGAAGCTACATCTAGTGTCTTCTAACCAAACCTTGGCTAGAGTTCCACTAAATCAAAATTTGTCTTTACAAGCTTTACAAGTGATTACCTTTATGAACCCTAGATAAAGAAATTGAAATCTAAAACCCTATTAGACTTCTGATCACAAAGAATCAAAGAACACTACTCTGTTCTAACCTCTAGAGAACACTACTCCAGAAAAAGCTCTAAAGAAACTCTTTGATATTAGTACTTACATGTATTAAAAGAAACAAATAAATTCACAGTAAGAGTTCAAGAGAGATACAACCTTATGATCCTCAGAAGATGAGTAAATGAATTTTACCAAACAAACTCAGGTTGAATGAATGCTAATGTTGAAAATAGCTCTCTTGAAATACTCTTGTTCAAAGCAACATGATCAATGATGCATGATTCTTGGATTTGAAACAAGATGTGTAAAACTCAAAAAATATTTTTCTCGGACTTTTGAAAGCTTTGGAGTGATGGGTAAATCATAGAATCAAGTTCTCAAGATTGTTGCAAATGTACAGACCCAACAGCTTTTTGTAGGAAACATATTTCACTGCATGTAATCGATTAAATCGTTATTGTAATCAATTGTTTTAACTAAAGTAATCGATTAATGTCCTAAATAATCAATTAAAGTGTTATTGGCACAATCTAGAAAAGATTTAAGAACAATGTAATCGATTAAAATGACCAGTAATCGATTAACGTAGTCAGTTTTAGATTTGAAATAAGCATGTGTAATCGATTACGATTAAGTGGTAATCGATTAAGGTAGTCAGACATGTTTAGAACTTTTGTACTATGTAACTGATTACGAGTGAGTGGTAATCGATTAAGGCAGTTAGACATGTTTTTGTGTATTGTGTTGTGTAATCGATTACAATTTTCTTGTAATCGATTAAAGTGTTCTTCATGGCTTTTTAATAGATTACACAAGCTGGTAATCAATTAAAGTAGTACACAAATTGATTTTCCAAAACATAAGTCATGAGAAATTTCTTTCTAAATGCAAACATATAACCTTATATGCTTTTCTTAAATCATGTATGCATGTTTGCAATTATGCTTATGCAATGCAAGGATCACAAGATAAACATCTTGAACAACTTAACAAATGCCTTCAATTAAATGGCATGTAAAAAGCTAAAATCTTTTAAGCAAAGAGCTTTATCCTTGACTTGATCTTCTTTCCAGCTCCTCCTGTATCCAACACTATCTTCACTCATGTATTCAAGTAATACCCAAGAGTACACTGTTCTCTCCATTTTCAGGCGGATAGATTTGTACAGTCAAAGTATGACCCTAGGACATAGTGTTCGATGACATCCTCAAGTCTAGGATGATCCTCACTACCAAACGATAAAAGACTTTACAAATCCAATTATACTTTAAAGAATCCTTGTAAAGTCTCTCGATGGGTCAGTTCGACGCCATTGATGAGTCACTTTTTACCTATATTTTCTCACCTTTCTGTACTCATTTTAATCCCTGATTTGTGTTTAATCGTTTATATTCCGCACTGTTTCTCATTTTGGATTTAATTGGACTGATAATTCAGATTTTAACGAATTTGGATTTTATAAGTTTAATTATTCCAATTTTTATTTTCAGGGCAGTTTAATAATTAAATGGGCTTGGAATTAATTCATGGACTTGAAGATTGGAGTGCCACGTCAACATCATTTTCCGCATCAGCATTTTATTTTCGTTTTATTTTGCTTTAGTGATTTTTTGGGCCAGAATTGTTAGGAAAGGCCCATTTTCGTTTTTAGGTCAGACTCTAGTATTTTAGGGGACTGTGCCCATGCAAGAGGGGATTCACGTTCAGCTCTCTTCAGGGTTTAGGTTTTCATTTTTCTGCTGGTGATTCTCCTTAAGGTTTTCGCTTTTGTTTTGGATTTTCCTTTTCAGAATACATTTGCGTTTCAATTTCAGTTCCTATTTTCGTTTCTGCTTCCAGTATTTAGGTTTTCGTTACAGTATTTTCGTTTTGCAATTGAATTTCGTTTCTCTTCTAGTTTCGTTTTAATGTTTGTTTCTGCTATTCTGTTTCTATTGCAATTTTTGAATTAATGGAAGGCTAATCCTAGGGTTGGG
>QARZ01041112.1:448884-484546 GCA_013407115.1 Glycine latifolia | reverse complement strand
TTTTTTTGCAGCTTAATAATTTTGTTAAGGGCTTCATGACCACTAACAAATTTCCCTAGGTTATCTCTCATGATTTCTATCCCCTCATAGAGTTTTACAATCTCATAAGGTAGTTCCTTCAAGACCTCATGTCCTCTAAGCTTATAGTTTAAATCATAAGAAACTCTTTTATAATGTTGACATTCAGTCCAGAGATCTGAGTTCTTCTTTTTCAACTTATCAAGCTCATTATTACCAAGGGTGCATTTTGTTTGTAGTAAGAGCTTTTGTTTAAGCATTTCCTTGCTCTCTTCTTCTGAATCTTCAAGAGTTGTGATTAAGGATTTCACCCTTTCTTCCAAGTCTTGAAAATCCTTAAGAAGAATCTTTTGTCCACTGGATACCTTTTCGTCCAATAACGCCTTGACCTCCTCACAAAAACAGATGTCCTCTACATCACCAAGTGAAGTGGTTTCCAGAACAAAATCAACTAAATAAGCTTGATGAATTTTGTTGAGATCCTCATGTTGTCTTTTAAGATGTTGAAAACTTTTTTTGGTTTTCTATAAGCTTTAGAGATGTGAGAAGAGGTAGACAGAAGTTGATTGTACCCTTTAATTAAATATTCTCTAGATTTGAATATTAGCTCTTCACCCTCAGAGTTGACAATGTATCAGGCTAATAATCATCATCATCTAAACTTGCATCCAGTGTTGGTTCTGCTTTACTGGTGGACGGATCAAACATCATACACAGGTTGGATTCTTCCTTACTGTCCTCATTAGATGATTAATCGTCAAGGTTGTCCCAAGTTCTCGTGAAGCTCTTTTTTTTTGGACTTGAAGAATTTCTTTCGTTTATCCTTTGACTTTTCAAGGTCAAGACATTGTGACTTTAAGTGTTCTGGCTTATTTCACTCATAGCATATGATTGGACTTTTCTCCTTCTTGTGGAAGGATTTTTTGGATGAATTGTTGAACCTGGAGGAGTTTTGGTTTTTCCACATCTTTCTTATCTTTTTGGTGATCAGACTTAGCTCGTCATCTTCTTCATTAGAGTCATCATCATTATATTCTTCTAAAGCATCATCAACATCAAAGGCTTTGGATGATGACTCTTTTGACACATTGTTGCATTTTGCTCTTTGAGTTGTAAGGGCTAGACTCTTCCCTTTCTTTATTCCTTAATCTTGTACAAGCTCTTGCTCATGGACTTTAAGAATCCCAACAAGCTCTTCAAGAGTCATTGAATCAAGATTCTTGATGGGTCTTAAAGCTGTAACCAGCGGGTCTCCATTTTTTAGATAAACTTCATAAGATTTTATCAATGTGATCATAATTATCATAATGTCTACCTAGATAGTAAAGCTCGTTCAGAATGGTTTGGAAGCGTCCAAACATGGTTTGGATATCTCCTCCGTCTTCCTTACTGAAGATTTCATACTTACATGTCATAAGGCTCAACTTATTACGTTTTACCTCAGAGGACCATTCGTAGGTAATGGCTAAGGTGTCCCACATTTGTTTGACACTTCTAAAGTTGTGAACCTTGGAATATTCTTCTTGTGATAGAGGCACAACAAAGCATTTCTTGTGCGTGAGTTGAGAAGAAATCTGGATTTATGATTATTTGTCCATTTTTCCCTGTGGATCCCATTCTTTTGAGCGTCTAGGGGAATGTGATTCCCCTCTTCTACAAGATCACATATATCAATGTGAGTGAATTCAAAGAAGTCAATCATCCTTTTTCCTTCTAGTAGTCATAGTTGGCTCCCTTGAACATGGGAGGTTCATTCATAACAAATTATTCTTCCATCATTTAAGGAATTTCCTTTCCTCTGCTCTGTCAAGAGATAAACACAGAGGCCAAGCTCTGATATCAACTAAAGTATTTGAAGCACACTAGAAGGGGAGGAGGGTGAATAGTGTGATAGATAAAGGTTTGTCATTCTAAAACTTCTAAGAACTTTTCTCAAACAAATATCAATGGATGATAGGTTTCGTCCAATGGGTTCAAAATCACTTTGTGCTTAAAAACCAATTCGCAAAACTTGAACACAATGTATAGAGGTTAATTATAGAAAGGAACTAGTTATATAGAAGTAGTAAAGAAACACAAAGGTTTTATACTGGTTCACCCAACTCTTAGGCTACGTCTAATTCTCCTTCAAAACTTGAAGGGTTCCACTAATCAAATCTTTTATTACAACCAAGTATTCTCTATTCCACTTTTGGCTACAACGAGTACTCTATAGGTCACTTATGGAACTACCTTTAATCTCCCCCTGAGATTAATACCCAAGTATTTTTTTTGTCACGAATCCACTCCTAGATTTCACAAACAATAGATGTTTGATAAAAAATATATTCAAATCACTCAAAAAGTGTTTACACAATAAGCTCGAATACAATGAAACTTGCTAACTTAGCAAAGCTAAGGTTTAGTCAATTTGCTCAAGTTTCTTTCGTCCAACTAAACCGACAATGTTACAACACTTTGCATGTTTTGACTCAGATTATTCTCTAGTGATTCAGCAACTTTATCACAAACATCTTCAAGGTTTATATAGACTTCAAAGCTTCGGTCTGTTGAGAGATCTCAGTTAGCAGTTGTCCAATAGCTTGAGTGCTTTACACAAGGCACGTTAGTATCCATAGAGAAAGTGTGAGGACTATAAACATCTTTTGAAGTGTATCTTAAGAGAAGTACATCTTTCTAGTGTCTCCTTGCACTTAGAGCTAACTTTCAGCTTATAATTCAAATACAATGTTAACAACATAGGACAAAAGGAATAAAGAATGTCAAAACACGACAATTTTAAAACTTCCCTCTTGTGCGCTACGCCACAATTTTCTTACTGAAACATGGACATTACTTTCTAATGATTACTTTCAGTACTTGAGGATCAAGTAATTGTTCCATTTCCTTTGGACTACAAGCCAAGTTCTAAGGCACTTGTCTTCTTAGGACTGGATGTTGAGGCAGTATCCTCAATGCCTTATACTTTAGCTATTGTCCAAAGCCTTTATATTCACACTTTTTTGCTTGTATCTCAAAGAGGTAGATAAACTTGTAGCTTAAGCATGAAAGGTTAACACATAAAATTTATACTTTGTTAACATCAAAATCTTAGGGATTTAATAGTTTGGTATTGTCCAATATGACTTGGACACATCCAGACTTAACAATGTATAGGCCTCCCCCATTCAAAAATCAGAGGCCTAGACAAGAAAAGAGACAACCCACCTTTCAAGAAACCATACTTCAGTATATGGCTCAAAATGATAAGAGAATGAAGCAGATAGAGTCCCAAATGACCACTATGCAGTCTCGTATGTCACAAAGACAATCAACACACTTCCTTCACAATTCGAACCCAAGCCCAAGAAGAAGGATGATAGTGAGGTAATGAATTGAAGCAAGAGGATTGAAAAGGATTCTAGTGGGAAAGTAGTTTACTATCAATAAGCTACATATGAGGTCCTCACTTAGGAGGACCAAACACCTAAGAAAATTGAGATTCCTACTGATGGGAATCTGATGCATGATTTGGAAGGGGATAAAAAGAAAAAAGATATAGACGTCTCTTGAGGTAAGTATACCCTTCGTCAAAGTGTTAAGAATGACTATACAATTTAGAAAATTTCTTGATGTAATGAAAAAGGTGCACATCAACCTCCCCTTTATTGAGGTTGTCTCACAAATGACATCTTATGGCAAGCATTTAAAAGAAAATTTATCAAACAAAGAAAAATTGGAAAATTCCAGCATTATGGGCCTTAACAAGGAGTCTTTCACTTAGGAAACTACCCCTTAAGATGAAAGACCTAGATTTACCATCCCTTGTTTGATAAAGAGGGTCTTATTATGATAAATGTCTATGTTATTTAGGGGAAAGTATAAATTTGATGCCCCACTTTATCTTTAAGAAACTAGGCATAATAGGCTTAGAGCCTTCTAACATCACCCTGCACCTTGCTGACCATTTAATTGTTTATCCTAGAGGGGTGATTGAGGATGTGATGGTTAAGGTGGACAAGTTCATCTTTTTGGCTGATTTTGTAATTTTAGACATGGAGGCAAATTAGAATGTCCCTTGATTGAGTGT
Organism: Glycine latifolia; assembly: GCA_013407115.1. Classification (NCBI taxonomy): domain Eukaryota; kingdom Viridiplantae; phylum Streptophyta; class Magnoliopsida; order Fabales; family Fabaceae; genus Glycine; species Glycine latifolia. The sequence goes on along the minus strand of QARZ01041112.1, from coordinate 480,459 downwards.
TTTTAGTTTAATATTTTTATATTCTTCTTAGCTTATTTGACTTCTCTTGAACTTTTATTTTCTCACTCTAACTCAGTTTTTGTCTTAGGCAAACAAGGGCTTAATTGATAATTGTTGCTTATTTTTCAGATTTTTTTGCTTACTCGACCTATTTTTCTTGCGCATAACCTAGAGAGTTCTACAAAACTCCAAATGGTGCATATGATTAGTTCATGGAAAGATAAGAAAAATATCTACAATTTTGTCAGAGATAAGCCGAGGCTAATTATGTTATTTTGAGGGTCATTTTAGGCTTGGAAGTCATAACCTCTACACTTGAGTTTTGGGCTGCGAATTGGTGTAATTAATAATTAGTTGGATTAGATGGGCCTAATCATGGCCCATCCTTTCCTACTGAAAAAATGATTGAAAATAGTCTTTGATCATTGAATGCAAATCTGAAAATTTGTGAGAGAATTTTCTCTTTGTTCTTGTGCAAGAACCTCTTGTTTCTTATCAATGGCTTCATGCTATTGTGATGATTCTTCCTAGGCTTATTGAGAAGCTTTTCCAGGGTGCCATCCATCTTAATCCCTAACCTTTCTTCCATCTTCCATTGCTGAAATTAAAAGTTACAAACAGCCCCATGTTCCACATGAAACGCTAGACAGATTTGAGTTCTTGAAAGTTTCTTGAAGAGTGGGTTTCATTGCAAGGTAGATTTGGGAATTTAAATGGCTGGTGGGTGCAGTCATACATCAAAATCGATCCCTCGTATTTGAGAATCCTAAGGATATTTACCAAACATTGGTCCCTCTCATATGAAATAAATATCCCAACATTACAATCATAATCTCGTGCTATTCGTAATCAAAATGTTATGCTCTATTCCTAGCAATGTAACATAAAGAGTAAAATCATTTAGTTCAAATTCTAAGAGCACTTTCCAATCAAACTTAGAATCCAATTTCATGAAAATAGTGATCAAGTAGAATCAAGCATTACAAACAGAATGAAATCACCAGTAATGAGTAGAAAAGATTCACATATATATGAAACATAAAAAGAGATACATAAGAGTATGAAGATTATATCCAATCCTTTGGAGAAACTAGCGATCATTGTGTAGAGCACAAGATCAACAGAAGACATGACAAAGGAAGCGATCGAAGGTCCATTTCTATAGATTTCCTCTCCTTTTCTCTCCTCCTTTTGGGTGTTTCTTTTGTTCTCCCTGGTTCTGATTCATTTTTGTTGCTGCTGGTCTTCATTTGCATGAATTTATACACTTTGTTAGATATAGGGGGAGCATGAAGATGGATGAATGATATATGCTGAAGATGGATGAGTGTTTTAGCTTTGTGTATGCCATTCAATTGAAGGCATTTGTAATTGCTTGATGTAGGAGAGAATTATCCTATGATCCTAGTATTGCATAAACATTCATTGATTTGCATTCATGATTTTACAAAAGCACATTTTTTGTGAAAAAGGTTTAAGATTTCATCAAAGTCAAGGACTACTTTAATCAATTACCAGAGTTAACTAATCGATTACTTAGCGTAAAAATAGAACATCTCTTGACTGTGATAATCGATTACTACTTATTTTTAATCGATTACTTAGTTCATTAGTTTAAACATAAAACATGATTTGACTGTGATAATCGATTACTTAGTACATTTATGAAATTGAAAATCCCTGTAGTAATCGATTACAAGTCGAAATAATTGATTACTTTGTTCATACTTCCTTTCCAAAAAACTGAAGAACATTTTAATCAATTACATTTATGTTTAATCGATTACATTAGCGATTTAATCGACTACATCCAGTTACAACTGTTTTTTTTTTTATAAATAGTTGAAAGGGTTTTCTGAAAATACACAACACACAATTCGAAATTTTTAAAGTTTTCATAAGCCTTCTGAAAGTGAGAAAGGATATTTTGTGTTCTAAAGTTCTTGTCCCACATATTCAAATCTTCATGGTGTATTGAAGGATTTCCTGGGCAAGATTTCAAAGAAGCTTTTGGAGAGAAAGTTCTAAAACTTGTTTTTCATTTCAACTCTGATTGGTAAACCATATTCATTGAATCATCAAGTTGTCTCTCTCCATTAACCTTGGTTCTAAATTTGTTTTTGAATTCTTGGTTGTTTGTAGCTATTTCAAAGGGTTCTTGAAGCTATTTCAAGAGTAGGTTTCTCTAGAGGGGAAGAGTATAGAAGGTCTCTATGTCTTGATCACTAGGAGTCTAATAGGGTTTTAGATTTCTTTTCTTTATCTAGGTTTGATAAAGGGTGATTGTTGTAAAGCTTGTAAGAACTAAAATTTGTGAATAGTGAAACTCTAATCTAGTTTTGATTAGAAGAACGTAGCTTCTCTTTGAGAGGTGAACCAGTATAAGTTCTTGTGTTGCTATCTATTATTTAAGTCTTGCTATCTTGATCTGTGATTCTTGGTGAATTCTTTATTACTCAACAAGTGAAGTTTTTGTAATTGTTTTCTTGGGCTGAGTGGCTTGATTGAATTGAAGCATTCTTGGTGTAATTGTGTAAAGATCCTTTAACTCTGATTTTCTAAATTTTTTAAAAGGCCAAGACAAAATCAATTCACCCCCCTCTCGGTTATTGTGTGTATTCCTATTGTTTTCACACTTTTGGTCCAATAGGTGCACACCCAACTCGCCCAGCCGAGTTGGTTACTTTTGGCTGAAGTAAGGTAGCTCGCCCAGGTGAGTTGGTTTCTTTAGGAAGAAGCAATCCCATTATCCCAGGCGATTTGAATGTGCTAGCCTGGGTGAGTTGTACTCTGGAAATTTGTGAATTTTACCATGTTGCGCATCATCTTTGCATGGTTTCTAGATAAAAAAATACCTATCGAAACATAAAAATTGAATGGATGAATCTTCCAAATTTAGACAACAACATTTATAAATGTATAAAATATAAAACAACTAGAATTAAGGGAAGTTTATAAGAAGAAAACTATTGAAATCAAAAGATAAGTGAAATCTTGAAAATAACTAAAATATGACACTTATCAACTCCTCTTAACCTAGAATATTGCTTGTCCTCAAGCAAAGTAAAGAAATAAAACTACGAATAATAGAAGTATAAGTATAAAAGAAAGCACTTTAATACTTCTATATCAAAATTTATGAACATGCTTTGTAAAAAATACTTATATATCACAATTAGGACATAATGTACATAATTCATACATTTATTTATTCACTAAAAACTTGTTTCCCTTTTTTTCTTTTACTTTTCTTTCTTTTCTATACAAAATCTAATTCACATGAATATCCACATTTAAAGACAAAGTATTTACATCACATCAACCACCAAATGATAGAAGTTCCCAATAGAAAACCTTTGCTCTCCTAACTTAAGGTAAGGTAGAAAATTCTTATCCTGGGTTAGTGTTCCAACAAAATATCAAGTGTTTGGCTCAAAGTGCTTGCAAATGATAAATAAGTATATATTGGGATAGCTTTTTGGCCAGTGGCTTAAAATGTACAAGAAAGAAAGAAGACCTAAATCATATCCATGCATCATATGTTATAACAATAGAAATTCAAGCAAAATCAACTATAGAACACATCAATGAGGACTATTTCCAAGTTCAAATCAAATCAGTGTTTTGAAAGTTGTTTTTCATTCTCAAAGTTTCCAAAAATCATTTTATTGTGTTTTGATCCAATTCAAAAGTAAGTTTCAAAAACACTATCTGTTGATTCTTTCCAAAACATGTGATGTCCAAGAAAATTTTTCTCTTTAAGTCCCAAAAAGAGTTGTATATATTATAAACGATAATGTGTACTACCAAAAAGAGGGAAATCTCTATGTACACAATCAAAATGTGCAGTACCAAAAAAAATCATAAACACGCACAATTGTTCAAGCAAAAATTCAACATAGTAAATAAGGAAATAAAGTATTGAATTTTAATACAAAGCAATAAAGAAACATAAAGACAATGTCATAGATTTTTGAAGATCATAACTTAGGAGCTCATTCTCCTCCATTGAAATAATCAACAGGACCCGCCTTGTCCTCATGCTCGTCTGCTCTTCCTCCTCCTGAAAAATAGGTCTGTCCCTAGGCCATGCAATGGTAGAGCTCTAACAAAACAAATGATATATTCAAAAACATAAGACATAAAATTAAAAGTAAAGTTCATAAATATGAAAGAGAAACACAAGACATAAAACACACATAACATAAATTAAAAAAGGTTTAGAAATCTAGGTTGCCTCCTAGAAGCGCTTCTTTAATGTCATTTTAGCTGGACGTCCTTGTTGTAACTCAAACTTCCTGCAATTGGACAACCATGGTAGGCCTCTCAACGTCACCACCCAAGTAATGTTTGATTCTGCTTCCATTTACAGTCCATGTCCTCTTTCTGGCTGGATCCTCTAGTATCACAGTTCCATGTGACATGACTTCATTGATGATGAATGGTCCATATCACCTATGTAACACATTGAAATTTTGATAACTAAAACTAGATGTTCGATGTATTTGTTGTGTTATTTGATTATTTGATAAGTTTAGATTATTTGAATTGTTGTTTAAATTACCCTTGTGCAATTTCTTGGTGTGGATGTTAAGTTATGTGAAGTTTGTTTGATTTATGTTTAAAATGTGTGATTGATAGTTTGACCCAAAACCTATTTTAGCAAAACTACAATCTCATACTCGTTAACCGTTGGATCACCATGAAATTTTGACAGTATCTTTACAACCCATCTTTTCATATTTTGACCGTTGGGATCTTTAAAATAACAACTTTGGTGCCGCCCTATGTGCGACCGACGTGCTAAGCACAATTCCTAGACAAAGAGGAAATTGCACTGAGCAAGACGAGCGCGCTGAGCGAGACCTGCAGATTATAAATACATCCAGTAGCACAAAAACACGTTTTGCACTTCTATCTCTCTCTAAACTCTCACCCAAAACCCTAGAATCAACTCTTGCGCCACCCACAGCCACCGGTGACCACCACGAGCCACCGCTGCTTGCCGTTGGACCACCGCACGAAGAGGAACACTTTAATCAGAGTGGAATCTTCAAAACTAAACTCAAGGATTCAGTAGAGAACGAAGCCTCCGATCCTCCTTTTGTAACAACCCGCCTCGTCACTACTGTATCATACTCTTAATTATGCTTTTAATGGTAATTTATATTTGAAAATTCCTTTAAGTTTGTTTATAAAAATAGTAGTAAATTTTTCGTAAGTATAATCAATATCACAAATCAAAACTCAAATACACAAAGGTGAAATACATCATAATACTTGTATATTAATAATCATAAGTTGGTAGTAATTATAAATAACCAATTCTGAATTGTACAAAATTCTCAAAAGAAACAAGGATTTAAATGATGGGGTGTAACTAGCAAAACGTTGGGGTGTAGTCATTAGAACAAGGGGTGTAACTAGAAAAAATACAACCCTTGCCCGGGATCTAGCCCATCTACATCCTGGCTACTTGGCGGCTCCAACCAACATAGGTCATCTTCCCGGTCTCCTACTGCTGTCCATCTGCTCGCACGAACATGGTTCGCGATCATTACAGATACCAATCCACAAGGTACAACAAAGCAAAGGTGAGTCCATCATGTAAATAATAATCAAATAAATATCATCAGTTATAAAAAGACAACTCAAACATTGTAAAATCACAATAATATTCAAATATTTTATCACGCATTCAACCATGGACAACCCGTCCAAAACACATTTCATAATTCATCTTAAAATGACTAGTCATGATGCATGTTCCAGACTTATCTCTTAGTCAATGCAATGTTGTACCATCGTCATGGAAATAGCCTCTCTCAGGAAAATGATGCAGAAGCTCGTCAAAGTCACTCTGTCGTGCACAGGTCGCTCCCCCCTTATGGTGATCAGCCCTGAGTCACAAGGGAATTTCAAACAGAGATGCCCCTCTAGTACCTTTGTACCCTACTGCCACCAACCTATTTCCATTATGCATGAAGTATGTACATGGGCTCTATCAACGTATGACCCAGACTCGTGCTCAACTCGACCCGGGTAGGATAACGTCATACGCCCCCCATATACATATACACTGACCCATTCTCGGGTACACTGATGCACTGACCGTGGTCCTTGCAAGGTTAACCACCCTGTCCCAACATCTCATGTCAATACATAAAATATCTCCACGACTCCATCAATGTATGACCCAGCCCCAAGATCAACTCGTCCTGCCTAAGATAATGTCATACACCCATGTGGATATTTATGTATATCCAAACGCATTTAGATTACCATGGGCACTATCAATGTATGGCCCTGTCCGAGATTAACTCATCCCGGTTAGGATAATGCCATATACCCCCCATGACATTAATGCATTTAATGACTCAAGCCAATACAATGACCAATCTCAACATCATTCACAAACACTACAAACAAGTGAATAGGTGTGCAATATTAGGTGTCCGGATTGGCACTTAGCCATAACAACTAATGTAATAATTCTAAACAAGGTCGGACAAGGTTGTCCGGGTAAGGAAGCCTGGTAATTCTTTAAAGAAAGGTATGAGCTCTGTCGAGTAGGAACCTGATGTATGGCTGAACCCATTAGCCATTAAATTTCCCAAATCTACCTTGCAACGAAGCCCAATCTTCAAGCAAACTTTAAGAACAAACAAGTTGTCCAAGCTTTCATGAAAATATATGGCTGGAAGCTTTCTTTAATGGCAGCAATAAAAGATGGAAGAAAGGTTAGGGATGAAGTTGGAAGACACCATGGAGAAGCTCTCCAATAAGTCTAGGAAGAATCACCACAATAGCTTGAAGCCATTGATAAGAAACAAGAAGTTCTTGGACAAGAACAAGAGAGAAACTCTCACACAAATTTCAGATTTGTATTAATGAACCAAAGTTAGTTACATTCAGTTTGTGGACAGCTTATATAGGCCACAAAATTACACATCAAAATGCACATGAAATGACAATTCAAATAAAACTAGAAGTGCAACAAAAGGAGCCTAAATGCAAGCTAAATGAAGCTTATGGTGCAAGCTTCCCTAACTGGCCCTTGGATTGGTGTGCTTCCTCATGCTTGTCCAAGTTAGCCTTGATGTGGTCTTGAAGGGCTTGAGTTCTAGCTCTTGTCATGGGTCCTTTAAAGCTCACCAAAGGAAGTGCTTCAAGCTCTCCTTCTAGACCTTTGGCTTGGAGTGGACCAACCATTCTCACTCTTTATGCCTCCATCCTCAAGCAAAATCATAGTTCTCTTGTTGGGACATTGGGAAGCAATGTGACATTTACCAAGGCACTTAAAACACTTGATATTGCTTGATCTTTTAGGAGTTGGATCCATAATTATTTTGCTTAAGCTCTCCACCCTTTCTTCTTTATTTTCCACTTGTGAAACTTCCCTTTTAGGCCTGTCCTTCCAGCTGGAAGTTGCAGCCCATTGGTTTTGGAAGCTTTTCTCCTTTTTAGTTGTTGCTCCACCCTTTGAGCTTTGTGAACTAGCTCCTCAATTGTTGCATAAGAATGTAGCTCCATCACATCTTGAATATCCCTATTCAAGCCATGAAGGATCCTAGCCATGGTTGCTTCTTGCACCTCCACAATTTCAGCCCTCATCATCATGAATTCCATTTCCTTATAGTATTCATCAACACTTTTGTAGCCTTAGAAATGTCTTTGAAGCTTGTTGTGGATTTCTCTTCCATAATAAGTGGGAACAAATCTTCCTCTCAATCATGCCTTCAAGTCATCTCAACAATTTACTCTTTGTCTCCTCATCCTCCCTATGTCCATTTGAATTTGGTTCCACCACACCAAACCATAGCCACCAAATTCTAGAGTTGCTAGAATCACTTTCTTTTCTTCCTCAATTTGTTGGCATGAGAAAATTTGTTTTACTTTCATTTCCCACTCAAAGTACTCTTCAGGATCATTATTGCCAAAGAACTTTGGAATTTTTTTTTTCACTCCATTCCTCCCTTCTCTTTCTTCTCTCCTCACCCTCCAATCTTCCTCATCTCTATTTTCCCTCCTAGGATTGCATCTCCTATGATTTTCTCTTATATTATTTTCTCTCCAATCCTCCCTCTCATCGTCATAATTTCCTCCATGAGAGGAAGCATACTCACTCACCCTCCTACCACCATGAGATTCTCCATCCACACTTCCCATTGGATGACTCCTCCTTTGGGTCTCCTTTTGTAACTCTTCAAACCGTGCATCCATCTTGGTTTGTAGGTCTTCCATTTGTTTTGTCATGACTTTCATCAACCTAGAGGTCCTAGGTGACAAAGCCTCATCTCCTATTGAGCTCATCCTTCAAAAAAAATGGTTAGCAAAAACACAAGTATATAAGGAAATCACCACTTTCTAAGTGTTTGCCACTCACACTCTTGTTTACACACTTTATCTAGGCTCTTTCTATAATGTTCTCTCTTGCCTTTTTCCACTCTTATTCCTCTCTATAGTTCTTAAGCAAAAACTTCTAATCAAATCAAGCTTGTTTACTATAGTGAAATAGAAAATGATTCTAGGCTAGACTCAAGAGTCCAAGAACAAGAAAACTCTAAGACAAAACCTTGGAAATTTTAAGAGACAAGCAACAAAAGAAAATTTTTAGAATAGCACAACTCAAATGGAATTTAATGAGACAACTCAAGGACATATATTGGCTGTACCAAACTGCACAAGGAGGATATGCCAAGTAAATTCAATTGCTAGAAGCCAAATTCATCAAATTTGCATGTCATACAAGTTCACTTGATTTTGTGGTTCAAAGGAAATTTGAACTTGTAGTTTTTGTAACTTTGCTTTGCTTCTAAATTCTTTTTTTCTTTGTAATTTTCCAGCCACTAATTCAATAATTTCTTGGCTGTAATTTGATTGTTTTTCCAGCGACAATTCACAAACTTTTTGGGCTTCACTTTGATTATTTTTTTCAAGCCACAATTTCACAATTGTAAAATTTGCTTTTAACAACTCAATTCAGTTTAGGCATGAGAGTAGAATCAAAACAAGTGGTCATACAACACAAAAAACACTACAAACAAAAGTTGATAGGAATCAAAGCTAGAAAATTAGAAAAATTTCAAGAACAAATGAAGAACATGAAGAACATAAGAACATGAAATCTCATGGAACTTGATGGAAAAGCAAGGGTTATGTGGCGGAACACACAACAAGCCCAACACCACCAAGCTTTTCACAAAAACACAACAACACAAGGAATAGAAGTGGATTTTTGTGATTGTCATATAGGTGCAGTTTTTACCTTTGAAGAAGCTCTAAAAACTGAACTCGAAGAAGAATTCCACAAGGATTAGGCTCTAGATACCACATGATGTATGGCTGAACCCATTAGCCATTAAATTTCCCAAATCTACCTTGCAATGAAGCCCAATCTTCAAGCAAACTTCAAGAACACACAAGCTGTCCAAGCTTTCATGAAAATGTATGGCTGGAAGCTTTCTTTAATGGCAGCAATGGAAGATGGAAGAAAGGTTAGGGATGAAGATGGAAGGCACCATGAAAAAGCTCTCCAATAAGTCTAGGAAGAATCACCACAATAGCTTGAAGCCATTGATAAGAAACAAGAAGTTCTTGGACGAGAACAAGAGAGAAACTCGCACACAAATTTCAGATTTGTATTAATGAAAAAAGTTAGTTACATTCAGTTTGTGGACAGCTTATATAGACCACGAAATTACACATCAAATGCACATGAAATGACAATTCAAATAAAACTTGAAGTGCAACAAAAGGAGCCTAAATGCAAGCTAAATGAAGCTTATGGTGCAAGCTTCCCTAAGTTACCCTTGGCTGTCCCAAATTCGAAATTGGTGCAGTATTTTTAGCTTCTAAGTGCAGCCAACAAGTTTACTAAGTTGCTACACAAATTACACACAAGTGCACCTACACCTCTTTACACAATTTCACTAAAAAGTCTTTTATTTATCACAACTTAAGCTTTTAACAAGTGCTAGAATTTATTGAATTAAAATGGACTTGAGTCATCAAAATCCATCCCTTGCTCTCCTTGGATTGGTATGCTTCCTCATGCTTGTCCAAGTTAGCCTTGATGTGGTCTTGAAGGGCTTGAATTTTCTAGCTCTTGTCATGGGTCCTTTAAAGCTCACCAAAGGAAATGCTTCAAGCTCTCCTTCTAGACCTTTGGCTTGGAATGGACCTCCATCAGAACCCGGTAGCTTTTTAAAGAAAAGGCATGGGCTCTGCTGAGTAAGTAACCCGGTGTCTCTATTCCCAAGAAGATACGAGCTCTAATAGCTCTAAGGGAACAACTCCGGGTAAGAAACTCGGTATACAAAGACTAAGTTATGTCCTGCATACACACATGCATGCTACTTAAACCGTACAACTTGGCATTCCCATCCTGATAGCCAACATCACATCACAAGGGATATATAACTCGGCCTACCCATCCCGGTAGCCAACATCACCACACAAAGGATATATAACTCAGCCTACCCATCCCGGTAGCCAACATCACAACACAAGGGATATATAACTTGGCCTACCCATCCTGGTAGCGGATGTCACAAACAAAGGTTTGACACATGCAACTCGGCCAACCCTTCCCGGCAGCCGACGTCACAAACAAAGGTTTGACACATGGAACTCTGCCAATCCTTCACGGCAGTCGACGTCACAACACAACAGTGTTTTAATATATATATATATATATATATATATATATATATATATATATACATATACATATAACGTACTCCACCCGACTTACCCAACCCGGTAGTCGTCTTCCTCACACTATTTACAGACACCATCAATATATCTTACACAGCATATTAAACAACAGATACACATTTTAACCCAACCATGATATCAAAAATCATTATTAACACAATAAACTCTCCTTACCTCAACAGAGATTCTTTTCTTTTGATCTAACATGTGTTTTGTTTGAACACTCGTTCTCACAACGACCAAGTATGAAAAGTTAAGCTTCGTTCACGAATTCTTCTTAACTGAGAGGATTTTTCACTGCTGCTACGGTGTTAAGTGGTACAGAAGGTGGGAGAAGAGAAAGATTTCTGGTGCAAAGATTTTTAGAGGGAGAAAAAGAAGAAAAACACATCCAGAAGTGAGAGTGAACCATTCTTCCGCTTCAGGCTTATTTATAGACGAAGCATTGAGGCAAGTTGCCAACAACTTGATTCAGCCAGCTATCACAGCCACCATAGTTGCCCACTTGCGTGACCGAACACCACCATAGCCACCACCATTTTTACTATGCATGTACAGATAGCTTATCTCAGCCACAAAACTTGACTTTCACCTTTTACGCACAAACACCCATGCAAAACACTTTAACAGATTTCAAGATTTATTTTAAACAATTAATCAACACAAATCTCTTTCTACTTGTAAAATTTCAGGGTGTTACACCTTTCTTTGTTTTTTTTAGGTAACCATGGTTTCATTGTCTTCTCCTAGTTAGTTTAAGCCTCTTAGTATCTCTTGTAATTTGGTTATCCTTATTGATGGAGTTCCAAGACAAGCTAAAGGTCTAGAAGGAGAGCTTGAAGCACTTCCTTTGGTGAGCTTTAAATGACCAACGAAAAGAGCTAAGACTCAAGCACTTCAAGACCACATCCAAGCTAACTTGTATCTCTTGGAAAAGCATGAAGAAGCACACCAACTCAGTGGAAACACAAAATAAGTGTTGTTGTTTTAATAGATTAACAACATCTTGTAATAGATTAAAACAGACAACACTTCTTTTGTGTTTTCACTGAGTTGGTGTGCTTATTCATTCTTTTCCAAGAGATACAAGTTAGCTTGGATGTGGTCTTGAAGTGCTTGAGTCCTAGCTCTTTTCATTGGTCCTTTAAAGCTCACCAAAGGAAGTGCTTCAAGCTCTCCTTCTAGACCTTTAGCTTGTCTTGGACCTCCATCAGTTATTGGGTGTTTTTACAGTTCCTTTGAAAACTCTTTTAAAATGAGACGTTGCAAAAGTTTCCTTTTTATAAAACTGATGTCATTTTTGTGACCTTCGTTGAGCTCCGGTCACATTGGTGTGATCGGAATTTCAAAATGATTTCTTTTGATGTGGACTCCCAAAACACCATTTTAGCCCTTTTTAAATTTGAGTGGGTATTTGACCCCAAATGTTATTAATATTGACCTTATTTTTTAAATCTATACTAAATTATCTTTGATTTGGTATATAGAGCTCTGCGTTTGGGCCAAAGAACGCGAATTTGAGGGATCTCAAAACAACACCGTGAGGAGCTAACGGGAGAATTTATAGATAGGTGAGGGGAGTTTATTGTTTGGTTATAACTTTTAATACCATAGTTGGGGGTTAGGGAACCCAATTATGGAAATGTATGTCTGTCCTTGTTGTGTGCTGGTTTTCAAGAAAAAATATGTTTTAAACTAATGGGATGCGATATATTTATTATTGATGTATGTTTATCTCTATTGTCTGTTGGTTTTCAAGAAAAACAGTATTTTTAACTAATGGGATGCAATGAATTTGTTATTGATGGATAAAACTGTGAATAATGTTGTTGTTGCAATGATTGGATTTTTGGAAAAAGTCTTAATTACAGAGGAGACTCTACCCAAAATTTCATAATATGTTCTCCTATTTAATTCTTCATTAAATTTTTAATTGAGCATAAGGGTGTATTATATATATTATAGTCTTCCTCTTTAATTTAGAATTTTCCTAAAATACCAGTCTCGTGGTAATATGGATTGTGAATGAATGAGATGATATTGATGTGGTTGATGATATTGAAATTGAGATGCTATTGATGTTGTTGATGATGTTGAAATGAGATAATGTTGATGTGGTTGATGATGTTGAAATGAGATAATGTAGTTGATAATATTGAAATGAGATGATATTGATGTTTATGATAATGATATTGAAATAAAATGATGTTGATGTTGTGATGACATTGAGATGAAATGATGTTGATATTGATAATGACATTAATGAGAGATAATGTTGATGTTGACAATGTCATTGTATGCTGTTGATACACATGATGGGGTGCATGCTGGATATCCCTGCGGGGAAGGGTTGGTCCCTATCCACGGTCAATACATTGATGAGTCCATGGTTGTATGTTGTGTATGTACCTGGGGGGTGCATGACTTATTGGATATCCTTACGAGGAAGGGTTGTCCCTATCCATGGTCAGTGCATTGATAGTGCCCATGTTTCATACTTCATAATTGTATAGATGGAAATAGAATGAAGACAGTATGTACCTATGGTTTTTATGGGATAAAAACGCGGGTACTAAGGGGCCACTCAGTTTGGAATTCCCTTGTGACTGTAACACCCTGAAATTTTTAAGTAGAAAGATATTTGTGTTGATTAATTGTTTTATATAAATCTTGAAATCTGTTAAAGTGTTTTGCATGGGTGTTTGTGCGTAAAAGGTGAAAGTCAAATTTTGTGGCTGAGACAAGTTATCCGTACACGCATAGTAAAAATAATGGTGGTTGTTCAGTCACGTAAGTGGGCAACTATGGTGGCTGAGATAGCTGGCTGATTCAAATTGTTGGCAACTTGCCTCAGTGCTTCGTCTATAAATAACAGTGGATGAAGCGGAAGCACGATTCACTCTCACTTCTGTGCATGTTTCTCTTCTTTTCTCTCTCTAAACTCTTTGCACCAAAAATCTCTCTCTTCTTCCACCTTCTGTACCACTAAAACTCTCGAGAAACCATTGTAGCAGCGACGAAAAATCCTCTCTGTTAAGAAGAATTCGTAAATGAAGCTTAAACTTTTCATTCTTAGTCGCTGTGAGAACAAGTGCTCAAACAAAACACACGTTAGATCAAAAGAAAAGAATCCCTGTTGAGGTAAGGGGAGTTTATTGTGTTAATAATGATTTTTGATATCATGGTTGGGTTAAAGTGTGTATCTGTTATATAATATGCTGCATAAAATATATTGATGATGTCTATAAATGGTGTGAGGAAGACGACTACCGGGTTGGGTAAGTTGGGTGGAGTATGTTATATTTATATATATTAAAACACTGTTGTGTTATGACGTCGGCTGCCAGGAAGGGTTGGTCGAGTTGCATGTGTCAAACATTTGTTTGTGATGTTGGCTACCAAGATGTGTTGGCCGAGTTGAGCGGGTTCATTACTCGATAGAGCTCATATGTTCTTGCGAAAAGAGCCACTGGTTACTTACTCGGGACAGCTTGTATGTCTTGAGAAAAGAGCTACCGGGTTCGTTACTCGGTAGAGCTCGTACCTTCTCGGGAAAAGAGCTACCGGGTTCCTACTTGGCAGAGCTCGTACCCGTTTCCTTATGAATTACCGGGCTTCTTTACCTGGACAACCTTGTGCCATCTTCCGACCTTGTTCAGATTATTACATCAGTTGTTATAGCTAGGTGCCAATCTGGACATCTAATACTATACCCCTGTTCACTTGTTTGTAGTGTTTATGAATGACATATGTGATTACGTTGAGATTGGCCATTGTATTGGCTTGAGTTATTAAATGCATTGATACCATGGGGAGTATATGACATCCTAACCGAGATGAGTTAACCCGAGCAGGGCCATACACTGATGGTACCCATGGTAATCTAAATGCGTTTGGATATACATAAAATACCCACAGGGGTGTATGGCATTACCTTAACCGGGACGAGTTGATCCTGGGGACGGGTCATACGTTGATGGTGCTATGGTGATATTTTATGTGCTGACGTGAGATGCCGAGATCGGGTGGTTAACCTTGCAAGGACCACGGTCAGTGCATCAGTGTACCCGAAAATGTGTCAATATATATGTATGTGGGGGGGTGTATGACATTATCCTACCCGGGTCGAGTTGAGCACGAGCCTGGGTCATACATTGATAGAGCCATGTACATACTTCATGCATAATGGAAATAGGATGGTGGCAGTAGGGTACAAAGGTACTAGAGGGCATCTCTTTTTGGAACTCCCTTGTGACCGAGGGCTGATCACCATGAGTGGGGAGCGACCTATGCACGACAAAGTAACCTTGAAGAGCTTCTGTATAATTTTCCTAAGAGAGACTATTTCCATGAGGATGGTACCACATTGCATTGACTAAGAGATAAGTCTGGAACATGCATCCTGACTAGTCATTTTAAGATGAATTGTGAAATGGTTTGGACGGGTTGTTCATAATTGAATGTGTGATAAAATATTTGAATAATTTTGTTATTTTCCAATGACCAAGTTGTCTTTTTATAACTAATGATATTTATTAAATTATTATTTTACATGATGAACTCACCTTTGTTTTGTTGTACCTTGTGGTTGGGTACCTGTGATGATCGCGAACCATGTTTGTGTGAGCAGATGGATAGCAGTAGGTGACCGAGAAGATGACCTATGTTGATTGGAGCTGCCGAATAGTCGGGATGTAGATGGACTAGATCTCGGGCAAGGGTTTTATTTTTGCTAGTTACACCCTGTCATTTAAATCCTTATTTCTTTTAAGAATTTTGTACAATTTAGACTTGGTTATTTGTAATTACCACCAACTTATGATTATTAATATATAAGTATTATGATGTATTGCCTATTTGCATATTTGAGTTTTGATATTGATTACACTTACAAAAAAAATTTACTACTATTTTTATAAACAAACTTAAAGGGTTTTTTAGACATAAATTACCATTAAAAGCATAATTAAGAGTATGATACAGTAACGTTGAGGCGGGTCATTACATTAGTTGTATCAGAGCAGGTCGGACCTTTCGGCCAGTGAGTTATGAGCTTATTGTGTTTCTTATGTGCATGTCGTGTTGATTGTTGAAAGCTTGATTGTTAAAGTAACTAGTTGTTCTGTGCTGGATTATGTTTATTTATGTTAAAGCTTGTGTAGGATTATAGTATGGTCATAATAAAGTTGTATTTCCATGTCTACTATTGTGGGTTATCAGGCTGGCCATCTGTATAATTCGGGACAATGCAAGGGAACATTATGGCAAGTAGTCCAAAATGCAAAGAATAGGAAGTCTGTATAGTATAACTTGGTATTTGTTTTGTATTCCTTCCGGGTTCTCACTTGTCGCTATGCGTAGGAAGTAATGGCTAGTAGGAATGACTGTGCTATCGTCGATGCTCTTCAAGCCTTAGCTCAGGCATTAGAGAATCAGCAAAGAGGAGAAGCTCCAGGAGCTGCGTATCACGGGTTGGACCATTTTCAATGCAATAATCCTCCTTCTTTCTGTGGAGGATACAACCCAGATGGTGCCCAGACCTGGATACGGGAAACTGAGAAGATTTTCCGGGTTATGGCGTGTTCGGAAAAGCAGAAGCTTGTCTTCAGCACTTATACTATGGCAGAGGAAGCCGAGTATTGGTGGGATAATACCCGCCAATGCATGGAGGCAGAAGGCCGGGTAATAACTTGGGAAGCCTTCAAGGAGGCATTCCTAGAGAAATACTTCCTGGAAGATGTAAGGAACAAAAAGGAGATGGAATTCCTAGAGCTTAAGCAAGGGAACTGGACTGTAGCCGAGTATGCGGCTAAGTTTGAAGAGTTAGTAAGGTACTTCCCTCACTATCAAGGATGGGATGGTGAGAGTTTAAAATGTGTGAAGTTCTTGAATGGTTTACGGCCCAAGGTAAAGCAAGCCGTAAACTATCAAGGAGTCCGACAGTTCCCTACTTTGGCCAACATGTGCAGAATATGGGACGAGGATTCCAGAGAAAGGACGGCCTACTACCGTAATACGGACCCGGTAAAGGATAAGAAAATCGGGTTACAAAACTACGGGAAACCCTACACCGTTACTCGTAAGCCATATAGTAATCACCCCAGCTATCCAAGAATTGCTGCTCTGAGTTCTTCTGGTGGAAATAGTAGTAGATCTTCTACTTTTCCCACCCGGAATATCTGTTTCAAGTGCGGTAAACCAGGACATCTCTCTACTAAATGCAAGCAAGAAGGACCAACTTGCTTTAATTGCAAAAAGATAGGTCACCTTCAAATGAACTGTCCACATCCTAAGAGAGAAAGGAATGGAAGCGGTTAGTGGGACCAACCCAGACAACCGAGGACCACAGGAAGAGTATTTACTCTTAGTGGTGCTGAAGCCTCAAATTCCCGAGATCTAATCCAAGGTAAATGTTTCATAAATGGGATTCCTTTACTTGTGCTTTTTGATTCTAGCGTAACCCATTCCTTTATATCCCGGTTGTGTGTAGAAAGACTTAAACTTTCTGTGTCTCCTTTGAATACTAAACTTGTAGTAGAGACCTCGGCTAGTGGGTTGGTGGTAACTTCCGAGGTGTGTTTAAATTGTTTTGTTGAAATTTCTGAGAGGAAATTTTGTGTTTATCTGATTTGTTTGCCTCTTAGTCAAATCAATGTTATCTTGGGAACGGACTAGTTATCTTCCAACCAGGTTTTATTGAATTGTTTTGATAAAACGGTCATGTTCAACAACTTAGATGTGAGAGATAATGGGATGTTTATCTCGGCCAACCAGGTTATGTCTTCTTTAAAAGAAAACGCTCAAGTATACATGATCCTGGCAAACCTAGGCATGGAAACCAAGGTTTCCTTAGACAACCTCCCTGTTGTTAGAGAGTTTCATGGAGTATTTCCTGAGGATATATTTGGATTACCACAAGAGAAAGAGGCAAAATTTTCCATAGGCTTGGTACCCGGTGCTGGGCCAATATCTATAGCTCCTTATAGGATGTCTCTTATAGAGTTGGCCGAGCTTAAGAAGCCGTTAGAGGAATTGTTGGCTAAGTAGTTTGTGCAGCCTAGTGTATCACCATGGGGAGCACCTGTGCTATTAGTGAAGAAAAAGGATGGAACCATGAGGTTGTGTGTAGACTATCGTCAGTTGAACAAGGTGACAATTAAGAATAAGTATCCTTTGCCTAGGATAGACGATCTTATGGACCAACTAGTAGGAGCTTGCGTGTTTAGCAAGATAGATCTTAGATCGGGTTATCACCAAATCCGGGTAAAGTCTCAGGATATTCCAAAGACTACTTTTAGAACCCGTTATGGTCATTATGAGTATATGGTTATGCCCTTTGGTGTGACTAATGCTCCTGGTATATTCATGGATTACATGAATAGGATCTTTCACCCTTACCTTGATAGCTTTGTAGTAGTTTTTATAGACGATATTCTAGTGTATTCTAAGACTCGAGAAGAGCATGAGGAGCACTTACGAATTGTGCTACAGATCCTTAAAGAACAACAACTGTATGCTAAGTTGTCTAAGTGTGACTTTTGGTTGGAGAAAGTTAGTTTTCTTGGACATGTAATATTCCAAGGAGGTATAGCAGTAGATCCCTCTAAAGTAGAAGCTATTCTTGAATGGGAACACCCCAAGTCCGTGTTCGAGATTAGAAGTTTTCTGGGCTTGGCCGGATATTACAGGAGATTCATAGAAGGTTTCTCTAAGCTAGCATTACCTTTAACCAAGTTGACTCGTAAGGGTCAGGTGTTTGTGTGGGATGACCGGTGTGAACATAGTTTTCAAACCCTCAAAGAAAAACTAACAATCGCTCCTGTGTTAGTTTTGCTTAACCCGAAAGAACCCTTTGAGGTGTATTGTGACGCATCTAAGATGGGTTTAGGATGAGTGTTGATGCAGAATGGTCGGGTTGTGGCCTATGCTTCTAGGAAGCTTAAAATGCATGAAAGAAATTACCCTACTCATGATTTGGAATTAGCCGTTGTGGTATTTGCCCTTAAGATATGGAGACATTATCTTTTTGGCTCCAAATTCGAGGTAATTAGTGATCATAAAAGCCTTAAGTATTTGTTCAGCCCAAAAGAATAAAACATGCGTCAAAGAAGATGGTTAGAATTTCTTAAGGATTACGATTTTGAGTTAAGTTATCATCCCGACAATGCCAATGTGGTGGTTGATGCGTTAAGTAGAAAATCTATGCATATGTCCACATTAATGGTTAGAGAATTGGATTTTTTGGAGCAATTTAGAGACCTTAGTCTAGTATGTGAGTTCACCCCTAAAAGCATAAGACTAGGAGCTTTACAGATTACAAGTGGACTGCTAGAAGAGATCCGGGAAGGGCAGAAGTCTGACTATTTCCAGAGAACTCAGTTAGAGTCCATAGCATCAAGGAATGCTAGTAGTTTTCATGTGGGACCGGATGGAGTTTTAAGACTTCAAGGAAGAATCTGTGTTCCCAACGTATTCAGACTTAGGAAGGTGATTCTAGAAGAGGGGCATAGAAGTAACTTAAGTATTCACCCTGGTGCCACCAAGATGTACCAAGATCTTAAGACTATGTTTTGGTGGCCAAACATGAAGAAAGAGGTTAGTGAGTTCGTATATGCATGTTTGATTTGTCAGAAAGCTAAGGTAGAACACCAGAGACCATCGGGTAAGTTACAACCCTTAGAGATACCCCAATGGAAATGAGATTGTATTTCCATGGACTTTGTTGTGGGTTTACCTAGGACTCAGGCTAGATTGGATTTGATCTGGGTTATTGTGGATAGATTGACTAAGTCTGCTCACTTTATTCCTATCAATATCCAGTTTTCCTTAGAAAAGTTGACTTCCTTGTACATTAGCGAGATTATCCTGTTGCACGGTGTACCCTCTAGTATAGTGTCTGACCGGGATCCAAGGTTCACATCCAGATTTTGGGAAAGTTTGAACAAAGCCTTGGGAACCCGGCTTTGGCTGAGTTCAGCCTATCACCCTCAAACTGATGGTCAGACAGAACAGACCATTAAATCTTTAGAAGACTTGTTGAGGGCGTGTGTTCTAGAACAAGGAGGTAGCTGGGATAGTTTCCTACCCTTGATAGACTTCACCTATGACAATAGTTTTCACTCTACCATTGGCATGGCTCCCTATGAAGCCCTGTATGGTAGAAGGTGTAGAACACCCTTGTGTTGGGTAGAACCAGGTGAAGGTCTTGTGTTAGGGCCTGAGGTGATTCAACAAACGACTGAAAAGGTCAAGTTGATCCAGGATAGGATGAGAACGGCCCAGTGTAGACAGAAAAGCTATCAAGATTAGAGGAGGAAAGACCTAGAGTTTGAAGTCAGTGATCATGTATTTTTGAAGGTTACTCCTTGGACCGGGGTTGGCCGAGCATTAAAAACCCGAAAACTCACACCGCGGTTTGTTGGTCCCTTCCAAGTTCTAAAAAGAGTCGGGCCTATTGCGTACCAAATTGCCTTACCCCTGTCTCTTTCTAATCTTCATAATGTATTTCATGTGTCCCAACGTTGTAAATATATACATGATCCTTCTCATGTAGTCAGACTAGATGATATTCAAGTAGAAGAAAACTTGACGTATGAAACACTACCTTTGAGGATTGAGGATAGACGGATAAAGCACATAAGAGGAAAAGAAATTCCTTTGGTTAAGGTAATTTGGGGAGGCCCAACAGGAGAAGATGCAACATGGGAACTGGAGAGTGAAATGCAGGAAGCATATCCGGCTCTGTTTACAATAGGTAAATTTCAAGGATGAAATTTCAAAAAGGGAGGGAGAGTTGTAACACCCTGAAATTTTATAAGTAGAAAGATATTTATGTTGATTAATTGTTTTATATAAATCTTGAAATCTTTTAAAGTGTTTTGCATAGGTGTTTGTGCATAAAAGATGAAAGTCAAATTTTGTGGCTGAGATAAGTTATCCGTACACGCATAGTAAAAATTATGGTGGTTGTTCGGTCACACAAGTGGGCAACTATGGTGGCTGAGATAGCTGGTGATTCAAATTGTTGGCAACTTGCCTCAGTGCTTCGTCTATAAATAGCAGTGCATGAAGCGAAAGCACGATTCACTCTCACTTCTGTGCGTGTTTCTCTTCTTTTCTCTCTCTAAACTCTTTGCACCAAAAATCTTTCTCTTCTTCCACCTTTTATACCACTAAAACTCTCGAGAAACCACCATAGCAGCGACGGAAAATCCTTTATGTTAAGAAGAATTAATGAACGAAGCTTAAACTTTTCATTCTTTGTCGCTGTGAGAACGAGTGTTCAAACAAAACACCTGTTAGATCGAAAGAAAAGAGTCCCTATTAAGGTAAGGGGAGTTTATTGTGTTAATAATGACTTTTGATATCATGGTTGGGTTAATTCACAAGGAAAAGAGCCACTGGGTTACTTACTCGGCACAGCTTGTATATTTTGAGAAAAGAGCTACGGAGTTCCTACTCGGCAGAGCTCGTACTCGTTTCCTTGTGAATTACCGGGCTTCCTTACCCGGATAACCTTGTGCCATCTTCCGACCTTATTCGGATTAGTACATCAGTTGTTATAGCTAGGTGCCAATCCGAACATCTAATATTGTACCCCTGTTCACTTGTTTGTAGTGTTTATGAATGACATATGTGATTACGTTGAGATTGGCCATTGTATTGGCTTGAGTTATTAAATGCATTGATACCATGGGGAGTATATGGCATTATCCTAACCGGGATGAGTTAACCCGGGCATGGCCATACATTGATGGTACCCATGGTAATCTAAATGCGTTTGGATATACATAAAATACCCACAAGGGTGTATGGCATTACCCTAACCGGGACGAGTTGATCATGGGGATGGGTCATACATTGATGGTGCTATGGTGATATTTTATGTGTTGACGTGAGATGCCGAGACTGGGTGGTTAACCTTGCAAGGACCACGGTCAGTGCATCAGTGTACCCAAGAATGGGTCAGTATATATGTATGTGGGGGGTGTATGACATTATCCTACCCGGGTCGAGTTGAGCACGGGCCTGGGTCATACATTGATAGGGCCCATGTACATACTTCATGCATAATGGAAATAGGATGGTGGCAGTAGGTTACAAAGGTACTAGAGGGCATCTCTGTTTGGAACTCCCTTGTGGCTCAGGGCTGATCACCATGAGGAGGGAGCGACCTGTGCACGACAGAGTGACCTTGACGAGCTTCTGCATCATTTTCCTGAGAGAGGTTATTTCCATGAGGATGGTACCATATTGCATTGACTAAGAGATAAGTCTGGAACATGCATCATGACTAGTCATTTTAAGATGAATTTTGAAATGGTTTGGAAGGGTTGTCCATGGTTGAATGCGTGATAAAATATTTGAATATTGTTGTGATTTTACAATGTTTGAGTTGTCTTTTTATAACTGATGATATTTATTTAATTATTATTTACATGATGGACTCACCTTTGCTTTGTTGTACCTTGTGGATTGGTATCTGTAATGATCGCGAACCATGTTCATGTGAGCAGATGGACAACAGTAGGAGACCGGGAAGATGACCTATGTTGGTTGGAGCCACCAAGTAGCCGATTTTCATTGATACCTTGGATTGGCGGTGGCATAGAGATGAAGATAGACATTGCTATATTTTCACCATCCATCCTATTATCCGTGTTTATGTATATTTTGGAACACATTTTCTCGTATCAGTTCTCAATGACATGTTTAATCCGAATGATCCTTTCTTTCAGTTTGCTCATGTTTACCCTAATCCACCTATGGAACCTATCAACATCTCTTCTAGTAACCATAACGTGTATCCTCCTTTTGTACTAGGTTATGAAGGAAACATGGATCTAAATAAAGAGTCTGATGCTGAGGAGAATCTTGGTGAAAATTTTGAGCTGAGAAAAGGGTACTTTGGTGTATGAAATATAAATAAGGATTGTATCTAGAAAATAAATGGCTACTGGGTTTCCTAGTACTATTATGTTTTAGGGTATTAGAAATTATGGTGATGTATAAACTTTATCTTTTGTATGCTAACTAGGGACTGTGGTTGGTACTACGTGAATCTCATAACTTGTCTAATAAGAAGTGATGTATAATGTAACAATGATCAATTATGTTTAATGAATGAGGTTATAACTTATAAAATTTATACGTATTCAAAATTTTTACTAATATGCGCTCCTTAAAAATAAACACTAATAAAAATTATCTAGAAATATGTTAGGTCTTTACAAGCCTCATCTTCCTGTTGGCAATCACCAGGTGTTGGGCATGGCCATTCTAATGATGTCCACTACAGAAATCACATCTTAGAACGTTTTGAACTTGATGAGCTTGGTGTGTTACATTGATCCACCTTGCTGAAATTGTTTTGAAGTTGGCCTATATGTTTTGTTAGGCCTCTATTTGCCGAGTCAAGAGTTTATTTTGAGCTAGAATTGCATTTTGAGTATCTAGCTCCATTATACCTTTTCTTTGCACTGGAGACCTATCATGGTGACTCTGATAATCACTGGCTACTATGGAGTCAATGATTGTAATTACTTCCTTTGGGCTTTTAGACATCATGGTACCTCCAGCTGAGGCATCAAAAATCATCTTTGTCTGAGGTCTTAACCCACTGTAGAAAATATGTAGTTGTGCAGCATCATCATAATTATGGTTTGGGCACCTCTGGAATAAAGATTTGAAACTCTCCCATGCCTCACAAAGAGGTTCATCTGATCCTTTGGAAAAAGTAGCAATGGCTGATTTTGCACTAATGAATTTGGATGGAGGAAAGAATCTCACATTTTTTCCTCCACTTCTTCCCAGGTGTTAAGACTTTTGTTTGGATGTGATTGGAGCCATGTCTTTGCCTTACCTGTCAAGGAGAACAAAAAAGCTTTGAGATAGACAGCTTCAGCATCTTCATCAGAAGCTCCCATGGTACTACATAGCTCCGTGAAGGTAGACAAATGAGTATATAGATCTTCATGATCCATTCCAGCAAAAGAATGAAAGCCAATCAAACTGAGCAATGCTGGCTTCAATTCCACAACCTTGTTACTGAAAGGAGGAATGACTATGCTGTAATAATGCTTTGATCCTTGTTGATAAGCATACTCAGCTAGACTCCTCCTTGGTGGTCTATTTTTTTCTCCCCCTCTATCAGCCATAATATCAATTAAAGGTGGCTTTTCTGGTGAAGGAGATTCAATAGAAGAAGTTTCACCCGGTAACTTATTGGTTTCTTGTTTCTTTTTCTTCATGTTCTTCCTTTCAGTCTTGGTAATTTTCGAATGAAATAGTGATGTACCTACAGGAAATTTACCTAGCATACAAGAAAAAGAACAAACTACAATAACCCGTAAGTACCGAGGTTAGCAAAAATATAACAAGAGAGAATTTAGACAAAATCAAAATAAAATAAATAATGAAAGTAAGGAAAATATCCTATTCAACTGAAAAATTAAATATGAAATAACTGAGTGAGCGACTCAAGTCTCCAACAACGATGCAAGAAACTTGTTAGACTATTGACAAGTGTGTACCATTGTTGTGCAGGTTACATAATTTATAAAGAGATCATCTCCACAGGGACTTGAGCTACTCAATTATTCTAGATAAAAATAACAGTTTAATAGTTATGTACAATAAAGTTGATTGGAATATCATGGTTTTTTGAAAATAACGGAATTATGTAATTAACAAAAAATACGGAAGTACCTTTAGTGTGTCAGAAATACAGAAAATTACGAAAACAATTAACAAAAATTTAATTAATTCGAGAAAAAGGTAGAATTGGATTTCATCGTTCATACCATCAGTATCCAATTAACATTAACACATATGAATCATTTTCTAACATTACTGATGCACACATTAATTAACCCCAAATCGATCCCTCGCATTTGAGAATCCTAAGGATATTTACTGAATATCGATCCCTCAGATATGAAATAAATATCTCAGCATTACAATCATAATCTCGTGCAATTTGCAATCAAAACATTATGCTCTATTCCTAGAAAAGTAAGGTAAGAGTAGAATCATTGAGTTCAAATTCTAAGAGCACTTTCCAGTCAAACTTAGAATCCAATTTCATGAAACTGGTGATCGAGTATAACAAGCATTACGAACAGAATGAAATCACAAGGAATGAGTAGAAAAGATTCACATATATATCAAATATCAAAAGAGATACATAAGGGTACGAAGATTACATCTAATCCTTTAAAGAAACTAGCTGATCGTTGTGTAGAGCACAAGATCAACAGAATACATCAAGAGGGAAGCAATCAACTATTCGTTTCTACAAGATTTCCTCTCATTTTCTCTCTTCCCTCTCCTCCTTTTGCCTGTTTCTTTCATTCTTCCTAGTTCTGGTTCATTCTCGTTGTTGTTGGTCTTCATTTACATGGATTTATGGTCCAAGAGGTGCAGACTAACTTGCCAGGTGAGTTGGTTACTTCTGGCTGAAGTAAAGTATCTCGCCCAAGCGAGTTAGTTTCTTTAGGAAGAAGCAATCTCATTATCCCAGGCGAGTTGAATGCTAGCGTGTGCATATTGCATTCTGGGAATTTGTGAATTTGACCATTTTTCCCTTCATCTTGGCTTAGTTTCTGGATCAAACAAATACCTATCGAAACATCAAAATTGAACAGATAAATCTTCCAAATTTAAACAACAACATTTATAAATGTACAAAATATAAAACAACTAGAATTAAGGAAAGTTTGTAAGAAAACTATTGAAATCAAAAGTTATCTTGCCTCTACTGGCTGCATCAATCCTATTACTGTCCCTTAACATCAACCAGTCATAAAAATATTGGATCAATAATTGCTCACTGATAATTGTTGTGTATACGTAAAGTTACATGTAAACTACATAGCAATTATCTCATCTTTTATTAACACATAAGAATGAGCTTATTCTGAGCTTTTATTCAGTATATGCTAGAATTTGTTGATTGATAAGGTGTTAGTTGTATTTTATGTAGAATTCACTGCAAGGACATGGAAAGAGGAGTGAGGGTTTGAAGTTATCCGCTCAGCACATAAAGGCCGGTTAGTGCACCAGACCCACTCAATGCGACCAACTTGCTTAGCGCGTGATCACTTATCCAACTGAACACTGAAGAAGTGCTTAGAGCGGCGTCTCCGGCTTAGTGTGCAATCATGACACTGGGCTTCATTTTAAGGAGAAAAAGGAGGAAAATGAAGGGAAAACTTTTTATCTTAAAAACACATACACAAGCTCAGCTAGGTCACGGATGAGGAATTCTTCCACACCATTGGAGTTTGTATTCCACCATTGGTTCTCCATTTCTTCCATTCATTCCATTTACATTGCCCTAACCATCCATTTGTATAAGCCTCTCATGAGAATGAGAGGCTAAACCCCCATTGTTAGGAGCTCAACAGTCAAACGCTTTGATGTAATGATTCTAACTATGTATTCAACGTTATTTTCGCATTATTGTTATTTGTCTAAGTTATTATCTGTCATTATGTAGCTATCCTAGAGACAATCTGATTTATCAGTTGAACACCTTGTACTATTTATTATTTCATGATTAATAAGAGCAAACTTTATCTTTATCATATTTATGTCCCACCTATATTTATAGCAATATGTGTTTCAAGATAAAGGCCCTAGGAATAGAACAAGTGTACACTCAAGGATCTATGATAGGGATCATGATCATGAGGATTCGAGGACACTACATGTCTATTGCCTAAAGCTTGTTCCTAGTCTTGAATCATCAAGAAAGGGCATTGATGATCTCAATAAGACTAGTACGACATCTTCTACTTGTATAGAGATACAAGGTAGGGACATCATGGAATACAGGCATGCTGATGCCTTAGCTGATGTCGTGGGTGGATCTATTGGGGAACAGATGGCACTGAACTGACCTGTCGAGAGACTCCACAAGGATTCTTTAAAATATTATTGGATTTGTAAAGGCTCACATTGTTTGGTAGTGCGGATCGTCCTAGACTTGAGGATGTCATCGAATACTGTGTCCTAGGGTTATACTTTAACTGTACGACTCTATCCGCCTGAAAATGGGGAGAACAGTGTACTCTTACGTATAACCTAAATACATGAGTATAGATGGACATGCCAAAAGTGTTGATTTTAAGGGGGAGATTGTTGATTTTAAGGGTAGCTGCAAGAAGATTGAAGCAAGGATGAAGGCTTGATGTTTTAGCTTTTTACATACCCAATCATTTGAAGGCATTTATAATTTGTCTAAGTGGTTCAAGTGTCTTGCCTTGTGATCTTTCATTTGCATTTGCATTCTCATTATCATATCATGCATACATAGTTTTTGATTAAAATCTCAAAGCAATCCAATGATTTCATAAGAAGTTAAGTTCTCATGGCTAAGTCTTTGAAAAATGAAAACTTACTGTTTTAATTGATTAAATACATTCATACTATTTTTGGAAAAGCCTTGAAGAATGGTTTAATCTATTATATAGTAACATATGAAAAAACATGCATCACTGGAATAATCAATTATTCTGTTATGTAATCAATTACACAGGTCGGGTTCATGTTTTTCGTGTTTGACCTTTACTGGTTTAATCGATTATCAGTCTTATGTAATCGATTATTTCTTCATGCTTCAAATATACTAAGATTGCTTTAATCGATTAAGTATCGGTTTAATCAATTTTCTTATTCATGAAAACATTTCCAGGAAGCTCAAGAACATATTAATCGATTATGTTATGTTTTAAGCGATTACATATGATTAAATAATTGATTGCCTTGTCATTTTAATCGATTATTGTCAGTTAAATCTATTTTATAACAACTTTACTTAAACTTGTCTTTATAAATAGACTTAGAGTGAATTGTTCAAAAAATGATTGAACATTGAGCATTTGTGTGAATCACGAAAAAGAGAGAAAACTTTTTTCAAGAGCCAAAATACTGATTTGTTCTAAGAGTGAAAAATCTCTCATGAGATCAAGAGAGTAAAATCTTTGAGATGAGTTTTTGAAGAAAAGAAGAGATTTCAAGAGTTTTTATTCTGAGCTTTGAATTGCATTCAACCTGATTGATTGGTAACATCATTCATTCATTCATTTCATTTGAAGGATCACATGTTGTATCTCTTGAATCTTTCTTTAGAATTTTTTTTTGGGTATTAAAAATACTGTTGGTATATCTTTGATTCTTTAAAGTGGTTTTTTAGAGTAGGGTTCTCTAGAGGTAAGAACAGAGTAGGGTTCTCTGGGTCTTGATCATTTGAAATCTATAGGGTTTAGATTTCTGTCCTTGTCTAGTGTGGATAAAGGTGATCATTGTAAACTGCTTGTAAAGATTCTTTGATATAGTGAAAACTCTAACCTAGTGTTGGTTGAGAGTAACTGGATGTAGCCTCTAAGGTTGAGAGGTGAATCAGTATAAATTGTCTTGTCTCTTGTCTTGAATTTTGTATACTTTATTGCTTTTCTTTGTGAAATTAAAATATTCTCATCAAAGAAACTATTTCTGTCATTACATGCATATCAACGATTGATCTTGATTGAAGAAAGATTTCTGGATTTTCAAAAGGTGAACAAGTGATACGATCCAAGATTTTAATTCCACAATTTGTTTTAGAAAATTATTAATATCAGTTTTGAACCAATTCACCCCCCCTCTTGGTTTTGTAGTATATTCATTGTGTTTTCAAAAAGGACTCAAAATCCCTTACGAGGGATTAGTCGTTCACAAGACCGGTAGGGCTTGGATGACTTCTAGTTGACTCGGGAATCTATCCATAGTAAGAGATCATGAGGAGTCATGTTCTGTCTTAGAGTCAATAGAAAAAGATTCCTAGTTCCTGTGAAAAGCTATATTTAGTCAATAAAGAGAGATGATATTTTATCCTTGCTCTCAACTAAACGTGAATGACGATGTGAGGGATGATGGAGACACGGTATCCAAATTAGAAAAGTAGATCACTTGATCAACTCAATTAGTTCTGGGGTCGTAGAGCATTGCTAGTGTCTTATGTGGTCATTAAATGAATTGGGCCCGTTAAAAGAGTTTAATTGGTCCAAGTTTATTTATGTCAGTGACTAATTGGGTCTAATGGGTCACACACAAAGATTATTCTTTGTTACAAGTTATAATGAGTTTGGGCCAATAATTAATTATTTGGCTTTATCAAGACTATGAGTTAAATTGGGTTAGAGTTGGACTTGAAGCTCACTTGAATCATGCGCCCTATTTGGGGCATTAGTGGTGACATTGGTTTCTCCACTAATGGGCCTAAATGTGTTGACAGGCCCGATGGGACTTGGGCCATGAATCCTAGTAAGTCAAGGAGTTGACTTGACCAAAATAAGTTTTGGACAAATTTGAAATTTGAAATTTGAATTCAAATTCAAATTCAAATTACGAAATGGGATAAGATTGAATTAATATTTGAGTTTAAATTTGAAATTTGAAATTTGAATTTGAATTTTAAATTCTATAAGGTTAGGCTGTTAAGGATAATTTAAATTATCTAAATGAATTATCCAATAAAGATTGGATGAAGATTCTCTCAAAAACATTCTCATTTGAATTATGAATTCAAATGAGTTATTGTTGCAACAAACTTTGGAGGGATGGGAGAGAGAAGGAGGCGGTTTTGATGAGAGGATCTTGATAGATTCTTTTTCAAGTTTTCTTCAACAAATGGATAAGATCCATTCACTTGAATTTTGAATTCAATTCTTGCAAGAGTGGGACAAACTCAAGGAAGTTCTAGTAACATCTTGAATTTTTTATGTATGTCTAAACCCATTAGACATGAAGTTTCCTAAATCTACCTTGCAATAGAACCCACTCTTCAAGCAAACTTCAAGAACACACAAGTTTCCAACACTTCTTGTGAATTGGGGCTGTTTAGAAGTTTTTAATTGCAGAAATGGAAGATGGAAGAAAATTTAGGGATGAAGGTGATGACACCATGGAGAAGCTCTCCAATAAGTCTAGGAAGAATCACCACAATAGCATTGAGAAGCCATTGATAAGACTCAAGAAGTTTTTGAACAAGAATAAGAGAGAAACTCTCATAAAAATTTCAGAATTGTATTAATGAACAAAAAGTTCCTTACAATCAGTTTTTGGGTAGTTTATATAGCCCACGAAATTACAAGCTTAATGCCACTAAATGTAAGGAAAATGCAAATTGAAATGAAGCCCAAATGAAGCTTGAAGTGCAAGCTTCCCTAAAGTGACTCTTGGCTGATCCAACATGTGCAGTGCAGTTTTTATATGGAAGTAATCAATTAATTCGCACTTGTAATCGATAAAAATAGAGTCATTTACAATTTTTAGGCTTATGTAATCGATTACAGCTTTCTCGTAATCGATTAAAACAGACAAGACCTGTAATATGTTTGTACTAGGTAATTGATTACCTAAGGCTTGTAATCGATTACTCTACCTCTTTCACTTAAAAGTTGCTGAAATTACACGGAATTAAACTCAATTTGAGACAACAAAATCCAGCCCTTGTTATTCTTGAGTTGGTGTGCTTCTTCATGCTTATCCAAGTTAGCTTTTATGTGGTCTTGAAGGGCTTGAGTTCTAGCGCTTGTCAAGGGTCCTTTAAAGCTCACCAAAGGAAGTGCTTCAAGCTCTCCTTCTAGACCTTTAGCTTGCAATGGACCTCCATCAATTTTGAAAATCCCAACAAACTAGGGCTGATTTAGAGTGCTTATCTCACCTTAAATAGACGCCTATGTGGGGAGGATTTGATATCATAAAATTTTGCCCGTCCTCTCTTGGTTCTGAACCAAGTTCTAGCCTTTCATCTCCCTCATCTTCTCTCCTCTTTTGCTGCACAGTCACCTGACCTCAAGGCACCATTATAGTCTTGAGAAAAGAAACCAAATACTTGAAAGCCTCACACTTTGCATGCGCCTAGCAAGCCACCAAGGAGAAGGAGGAATCAAGGAGAAGAAGTTCTCACTTGCAAGAAGGAGATAACCATGTGGATCACCATTGGAGGGCGTCATCTTCTTTGAGCCTTCAAGTGATAAAGGTAATTTCTAAAACCCCAACATGTTTCAATGAGTAATTCCTAAGCACATACACATGAGGTGCGTAGATGGTCTATGTTTCCGCATCGATAAAAAATTTTGTTTTTACCCTCATGTGAGCACATCGCGGTTGGACCAAGGTGCTGCGTTTTTCAAACTTTCATTATCATGATAGTGGTTTGATCATCCATTTTCATGCTTTGTTATAGGTTTTATTCATTGGAAAATGTTTATTTCCTTAGAACTAAAAAACACTTCTAAGTGAACCGTTTCTAGGGATAGAATGGGTTCACTTAGCCTAAGTTATTCATTTTTTATCTTAATGCAAATCGGTTAATGTAACTCTTAACAGATTAGGAGCGAAATTAAGTGATTTAGAGTCTTCCACTTGAGGAATCAATGCTAGAATACACTAGTAGATGAATGTGATTGGAAAATAATATTGAATAGCGAAAAATATTTAGTATTGCATCAAAGTTAGTTTCGGTTTGTTGAGCCCCCAACATACGTCGCACCTTGTTTCTGTTGATTTTAAGGGAAGCTGCAAGAAGATTGAAGCAAGGTTGAAGGCTTTTTGTTTTTAGCTTTTTACATGCCCAATCATTTGAAGGCATTTGTAATTTGTCTAAAGTGATTCAAGTGCATTGCCTTGTGATCTTTCATTTGCATGTGCATTCTCATTTTCATGCATACATGTTTTTGGATAAAAATCTAATGCAAACCAAAGATGTCAAAAGAAGTTAAGTTCTCAATGGCTATGTTTTAAAAAAAGAAAAACTTATTGCTTTAATCGATTACACAAGCATTTTAATCGATTAAAGCAATAAGTTTT
>QARZ01041112.1:437470-448784 GCA_013407115.1 Glycine latifolia | reverse complement strand
TGATCTTTCATTTGCATGTGCATTCTCATTTTCATGCATACATGTTTTTGGATAAAAATCTAATGCAAACCAAAGATGTCAAAAGAAGTTAAGTTCTCAATGGCTATGTTTTAAAAAAAGAAAAACTTATTGCTTTAATCGATTACACAAGCATTTTAATCGATTAAAGACATTCATACAATTCTGGAAAAGCCTTGAAGAACAGTTTAATCGATTACCATGTTCAGTAATCAATTACATAGTGTTTTTATGAAAATCACGCATCACTGGAATAATCGATTATCTTAGTTCATTTGTCATGATGCATTTCTGGTATAATCGATTACCATATTTAGTAATCGATTACAGAGACCATTTTCAAATTTGAGTTTTACTGGTTTAATCGATTACAGTACGGTTTAATCGATTATTTTGTTCATGAATAAAATTCCAGGAAGCTCACGAATAGTTTAATCGATTATGTTATAATTTAATCGATTACACATGAAAAAATCGTATGCAGATCTTTATTCAATCCAATGATCCCGGTGCATGGAATGCAATTGAAAAAGGTCCTTTGGTTCCTATGAAAAATGTTGATAATAAATTGATTCCCAAAGAATGGAATGACATGACAGATGCAGAAAAGAGGGTTGTGAAATATGACTTTAAAGCTAAAAATATGATAACATATGCTTTGTCTTCTGATGAATTTCTTAGAACAGTGAGATGCAGAAGCGCAAAAGAAATATGGGAAATGCTAGAAGAAACTCATGAAGGAACAAATGAAGTTAGGAGATCAAGGAAGCATGCCTTGATTCATGAGTATGAAATGTTCAAAATGAACAATACAGAAACCATTTCTCAGCTGCAAACAAGATTCACTCATATTGTCAATCATCTTCTTGGCCTTGGAAAGATATTTGATACTGAAGAATTAAACATCAAAATCTTAAAGTGTCTTACAAGACCATAGCAACCAAAAGTCACACTTATCAAGGAGTCAAAAGATCTATCCAAAATATCCATGGCTGCACTGTTTGCTAAGCTACTTGAATATGAAATTGAAATGTCACAACTAACCAATGCAGAAGATGCAGAAAAGAAACATAAGAGCATAACTTTGAAAGCTGCATCATCTAAGGTTGAAATAGAAGAAGATTCAAGTGAAGAAGATTAAGATGACAACATGAATCTTATTGTCAAAAACTTCAGCAAATTCATGAGATGGAACAAAAATAGAAAATTCAAAAAGTTTAACAACAACAACAATAAAAAGAATGACAAAAGCAACACCTCCACCAACTTTACGTGTTTTGAATGTGGAAAGCTTGGACACATCAAATCTGAATGTCCAATCTTCTTAAAGAAACAACAAGGTGAAAGGCTGATTAAGAAGGAAGGAAAGCCAAAGAAAGCCTGCAAATATATGCTTTACTTCAAATTTGAGTGATGATGATTATTCAAGTGCTGAATCTAAGGTAAGCTCTCAATATGATGTCATTGTTAATGCTTTTCATGAAATGCATGATGAGACTCAAAGGCTAGCAAAGGCAAATAATAAGCTGAAAGGAGATTTAAAATGCCATATCACCAAACTTGCAGAAATGCAGAGTGAACTTTGTAAGTTGAAAGAAGAGAATGAAAAATTTCTTTCAAGTTACAAGGCCAATGTATATGTCCTTCTTCCTCTTCTAAGGCAGAAAAATGCAAAATGTTACAAGATGAGTTTGATGATTTCAAAAGAAGCCAAGGAGAAAAGTATATGTTACTTCTTTCAGAAAATAACTATTTGGTTGATCTTTTGAGGAGGCTGTATAGAGGAAAATGCAACTTGGCTGAAATGTTAAGTGTGCAAAAATATGCTGGAGATACTTCTGGTTTGGGATACAAACATGGTTCAAAATCTTGTGGAAAAACCATATTTGTACCACCCAAACAGAAGAATCAAAGGAGCTTTTATAAATCAAAGATTAATCAAAATGCTTACTTTGAAAGATCATCAAGAGCTGTAACTTGTAACTATTGCATGAAGAAAGGTCATACATCTTTTAAATGCTATGCAAGAAAATATTATGTGCCTAATGGAGAATGTGTTTGGGTTAAAAAGGAAAATAAAATAGCTAACCCCTATGGACCCAACCTCAATTGGGTACCTTTCCTTGTTACTTGATTTGAATTTTGCAGGTGTGTCTAAAAGCAAAATCATCACTATGGTATCTTGATAGTGGCTGCTCTAGGCACATGACAGGTGATATTTCCTTGCTTACAAATGTTATACTAAAAGATGGAGGATTTGTCACCTACGGCGATAATAACAAAGGGAAGATAATTGGAGAAAGAAACATAGGAGACAACCTCAAAACCATCATCAGAAATGTCTTATATGTTGAAGGCTTGAAACATCTCCTAAGCATAAGTCAACTATGTGACAAAGGTTTTAAAGTGTCATTCAATGACAATTGCTGTTTGATTTGTGACAGTCAAAGTAGAGACG
Source organism: Glycine latifolia (assembly GCA_013407115.1). Lineage (NCBI taxonomy): Eukaryota > Viridiplantae > Streptophyta > Magnoliopsida > Fabales > Fabaceae > Glycine > Glycine latifolia. The sequence goes on along the minus strand of QARZ01041112.1, from coordinate 446,308 downwards.
TTATCCATGTTGGTAAGAGAAAGGGTAACATTTATGTTTTGTCCATTGACCATGCATTTATTCATAAGACTAGCTGCCTTGTAAGTAAAACTGATGAAACTTGGTTATGGCATAGAAGAGCTAGTCATATAAATATACATCATATGAATAAGCTTGTGAAAAAGGATTTGGTCATAGGTTTACCTAAGCTTAAGTTCGAGAAGGATAAAATATGTGAAGCTTGTCAAAGAGGGAAACAAACAAAGAATTCTCTTCAAAGCAAAAATGTTGTTTCTACTTCTAGACCTCTTGAGTTGTTTCACATGGATTTATTTGGTTATTCAAAAACCATGAGCTTGGGAGGAAATTTCTATGGGCTTGTTATTGTAGATGATTACTCAAGATACACATGGACTTTATTCATAAGATCCAAGAGTGATGCATTCACAGCATTTAGAAAGTTAGCCAAGATAATTCAAAATGAAAAAGCTTGCAATATTGTTTCAATTAAAAGCGATCATGGTGGTGAATTCCAAAATGAATACTTTGAAAATTTTTGTGAAGAGTTTGGAATTAATCACAATTTTTCAGCTCCAAGAACACCCCAACAAAATGGTGTTGTGGAGAGGAAAAATAGATCCCTTGAGGAAGGTGCAAGAACACTTCTAAATGAAACAAGCTTGCCTAAACACTTTTGAGCTGATGTTGTAAGTAGTGTTTGTTATACTTTGAATAGAATTCTCATAAGGCCTATTTTGAAGAAAACCCCTTATGAACTATACAAAGGAAGGAAACCAAACATATCTCATTTGAGAGCATTTGGCTGCAAGTGTTTTGTATTAAACAATGGTAAAGATTCTCTTGGCAAATTTGATTCTAAAGCTGATGAAGCAATTTTTCTTGGTTACTCTTTGCAAAGTAAAGCATATAGGATCTTTAATAAAAGAAAATTGTGTGTTGAGGAATCTGTCCATGTCATATGTGATGAGTCTAACCCTTCCAAAGAGAATTTGGAGTATGATGATGATGCAGGACAAATGGAAGAATTCTTGCAAATTAATGATCTAAATGAGAAAGAAAAAGCTGAACCAAATGATGTACTGGAATAGTCAACTCCTTTACAAAAGCACAAGGATTGGAGGACAACTAAAGATCTTTCTCTTGACAATATAATAGGGGAAGTATCCAAGGGAGTTTCTACTAGATCATCTTTAAGAAATCTTTGTTGTACCATGGCTTTTGTTTCACAGATTGAACCAAAAAGTATTGATCAAGCTTTGCTGGATGAACATTGGTTAATGGCTATGCATGATGAGTTAAACCAATTTAAAAGAAATGAAGTTTGGGAGTTAGTCCCTAGAACATCAACTCATAAACCTATTGGCACAAAATGGGTTTTTCGAAACAAGCTGGATGAGAGTGGAATCATAGTAAGGAATAAGGCTAGATTGGTTGCTAAAGGATACGACCAAGAGGAAGACATAAACTATGATGAAACTTATGCTCCAGTAGCCAAATAAGAAGCCATTAGGTTGTTACTTGCATATGCATGTTTGATGAACTTCTAATTGTTTCAAATGGATGTCAAAAGTGCATTTTTAAATGGTTACATTGACGAAGAATATATGTAGACCAGCCTCCTGGATTTGTTGATCATAAACATCCTAACCATGTGTTCAAATTAAGAAAAGCTTTGTATGGTTTGAAACAAGTACCAAGGTCTTGGTATGAAAGGTTAAGCAAATTTCTGCTAGAACAATCTTTCATAAGAGGACAAGTTGACAAAACCTTGTTCATCAAGAAAAGAGGAAATGATATCTTGTTGGTTCAAATCTATGAAGATGACATTATTTTTGGTTCAACTAATCAATCTATGTGTAGAGAATTTTCAGTCTCAATGCAGAGTGAATTTGAGATGTCAATGATGAGGGAACTTACATTCTTTCTAGGACTTCAAGTCAAGCAATTAAAGAATGGAACTTTCCTAAGTCAAGCCAAGTACTGTCTAGGGATGATCAAGAAGTTTGAAATGGAACATTGCAAGGATGCTGCAACACCAATGGCAACATCTACCTATCTTGATTCAGATGACAAGGGAAAAAATGTTGATGAGTCTAAATACAGAGGAATGATTGGATCCTTGTTATACTTAACTGCTAGTAGACCTGATATTATGTTGAGTGTTTGCTTGTGTGTTAGATATCAAACAAATCCCAAAGAATCTCATCTAACTGCAGTCAAGAGGATCCTCAAGTATCTCAAGTCTACACCAAGAGTAGGACTTTGGTATCCAAAAGGTACATCTATAAGCTTGATTGGATATTCTAATTCTGACTTTGCAGGGTGAAAATTGGATAAAAAGAGTACTAGTGAAACATGCCACCTGTTAGGAAGCTCTTTGATCTCTTGGCACTGCAAGAAGCAATCATGTGTTGCCTTATCCACCGTTGAAGCTAAATATATTTCTGTTGGAAGCTACTGTGCACAAAGTCTTTGGTTGAAACAATAACTTCAAGACTTTGGTGTTGAGATAATGGAGATACCATTGTTGTGTGATAACACTAGTGCCATCAACATATCCAAAAATCCTATTATGCACTCAAGGACCAAACACATTGAGATCAGACATCATTTTATCAGAGATCATATCCAAAAGGGTAACATCAAAATTGAGTTTATTGAAACCAACTATCAATTAGCTGATATTTTCACTAAACCTTTGGATAGAGATAGATTTTCTACACACATAGAAACATGCTAGGGATACTAGATGAATCTAGTGTGTGTTAGTTTTATGTGTATATGCTCATCTACATGAAATTGCATCATTTATTGGCCATACATCTCAAAATCATACAAATTCGAAATTTCCTACATAATTACTATTCATACTGATAATTTCACTGTAATAATCGATTAACGCACGGATTAATCGATTAAATGAACTTGAAAAGCTGTTTAGAATGAAATTTGTGCTTACGTAATCAATTACATTAGCAGGATAATCGATTATTCTTCATGAGAAAATATTTCCAGAAAATGAATGTCATTGAAATAATCGATTACATAAGCTTAAAATGCTTTTACAAAATTTCAATTCACTGTAATAATCGATTATAGTTAATGGTAATCGATTACATTATATGCAAATTGTCTGAAAACTAGAATCTTCACTGGAATAATCGATTACTCTTCGAAATAATCGATTACAGCCTCTGCAGGAACTGATTCTACTTATGAATTAATCGATTGCATAAGCATATAATCAATTATTCATGGAGTTACTGCAGAATCTGTAGATTTTTATTGGAAATTGAAACTGGCCAACTGCTACCAAATTCAAATTTTGAATCCTCTGTGCTTTAATTTTAGTGGGTTAATTCAAAATAACTATTACACGTTTCAAATTTCAATTTTGGAGCCCAAAATCATCTATAAATACAGCCTATGTTGAAGGGCATAAACACACCATTCTCATCTTCAACCTTAAGCTTTGCTGTGTTTTTCTTCTGAGTCTAGACACTTTGTCCAGATAGTCTTTCCTCACATATTCCTCAAATATTCAGTATGTCTGCTACTAAAAGAACCAAAACCTCTAAGAGATAAAGTGCTGAAACATTTAACCCTGTAGTGAATATGTTAGATCATTGGTTTCCTAGTGAGCGTGAGAAGATGACCTATCTACAATTCAATGCTACTAAACTTATATGTCCACCTAAACATTTTGACCTTGGCTGGTTAACTAGAGAAGGTTTTCAATTCCCTGCTATGCTTGAAACCCAAGGATTGAAAAAATTTGTTGAGATGAAGGGTACCTTCTACCCTGAATTAGTAAAGGTGTTTTACACCTGTTCTAAATTTTCCATGGATGGGACTATCTTGTTTCAAGTAAATGGAGTGGCCATGGAAATCACTCCTGATGTTTGGTAGGAGGTTGCTGGCATTTCCTTTGAAGGAGAAAGGAAATTTGAGGAGGCTGAAGGGTATAATAGAGTGGAGACCTATAGAGGGATGCTTCTTGACCCTCAAATGAGGCTGAAGCTGAGGCTTAGCACTGGTCCAATGACTCATGTAGATAGACTTCTTCATTATATAATTACCTACATCTTGACTCCTAGGTCCACTAATCATGCACAAGCCACATATGATGATATTCAGATTGTGTATGGTCTGAAGAATGGTATTCAAATGAATTGGATACTCATCATTGAGGAAATTATGCTCAAGTCCAAAAGATTGATGAATTATCCATTTCCATATGTTGTGTTAATTTCCAGATTTATTGATTATTTCAAGATAGATGTCACTAATGAGGTTGTTGACAACATAAATTCCAGCAATTGCCTCATTAAGGAGAAACATCTTACCAAGCTTGGGATGGTTAAAACACCTTATGGATGGCAGATGGCTGGGCAACAATTGCCTCCTGCTAATGCTGAAGAGGAAGCTAATGCAGAAGAAGGAGAAGAGGTTGAAGGTTCTACTCAACCATCCTATAGTCCTTTTGAATCTCTTATGATTCAAAAGATGGATGCACTGTTGTCTCTTCATCATGAGCATAGAGCTGAGACAAATTCATCTATGGAAGAGATGAAATCTAGATTGGAAAACATAGAAGCTAGGCTTGTACTTGATGATGCTGATAAATAAGCTTAGGTTGCTTAGATTGCTTATGTTTTTGTCTCTAGTTGTTGCTTCATTATCCTTGTTGATTATGTTATAATTTGTTTACTGTTTTATTGCTTTAAGTTTCAAGTTGTTTAATGTACTGTTTGATTTGCTATTAATACAAGTATTCCCTTTTTCTCTCCTTTTATTCTCCTTGTTCATACTATAATCATTTTTGTCTTTGATAAGCCAAATAGGGGGAGAAAGAATTGTAATAAGTTTAGGGGGAGAAATTGTTGACATATTGTATGTTACATGTATTGCATGTATGCTTTTAACTTTGAACAAAATCTACCCAAGTCAAGGGTAGCATTTTTTTAAGGGGAATGATTGATGCTTATGCTTGTTCTTGCTAAAAGCTTACTTAGATTTCAGGAATCATTCATCCCTCCAAAACAATCAAAAGATTAGACAAATGGACAATTGATTTGGCATGCTCAAAGCCAATAAAGAGGGAGATTGTTGATTTTAAGGGAAGCTGCAAGAAGATTGAAGCAAGGTTGAAGGCTTGTTGTTTTTAGCTTTTTACATGCCCAATCATTTGAAGGCATTTGTAATTTGTCTAAAGTGATTCAAGTGCATTGCCTTGTGATCTTTCATTTGCATGTGCATTCTCATTTTCATGCATACATGTTTTTGGATAAAAATCTAACGCAAACCAAAGATGTCAAAAGAAGTTAAGGTCTCAATGGCTATGTTTTAAAAAAAAAGAAAAACTTACTGCTTTAATCGATTACACAAGCATTTTAATCGATTAAAGACATTCATACAATTTTGGAAAAGCCTTGAAGAACAGTTTAATCGATTATCATGTTCAGTAATCAATTACATAGTGTTTTTATGAAAATCATGCATCACTGGAATAATCGATTATCTTGTTATGTAATCGATTATCTTAGTTCATTTGTCATGATGCATTTCTGGTATAATCGATTACCATATTTAGTAATCGATTACACAGGCCATTTTCGAATTTGAGTTTTACTGGTTTAATCGATTACGGTACAGTTTAATCGATTATTTTGTTCATAAATAAAATTTCAGGAAGCTCAAGAACAGTTTAATCGATTATGTTATAATTTAATAGATTACACATGGATAAATAATCGATTACCTTGTCGTTTTAATCGATTATTGTCAGTTAAATCTATTTTTTTAACTGCTTTATGTCACTTGTCTTTATAAATAGACTTGGAAAAAATTGTTCTGAAGATCTTACGCATTTGTGTGAATTACCAAAAAGAGAGAAAGTTTTTTCAAGAGTGAAAAACACTGATTTGTTCTAAGAGTAAAAATCCTTTCATGAGATAAAGAAAGTTGAGTTTTTGAGATAAAGTCTTAAAGAAAAGAAGAGATTTCAAGAGTTTTGCTTCTGAGCTTTGATGTGCATTCAACCTGATTGATTGGTAACATCTTTTCATTCATTCATTTAAAGGATCACAGGTTGTATCTCTTGAGTCTTTGTGTAGAATTTTTCTGTGTATTAAAGAATTTTGTTGGTGTATATCTTTGATTCTTTAGAGCTGTTGTCTAGAGAAGGGTTCTCTAGAGAGAAGAACAGAGAAGGGTTCTCTAGAGAGAAGAATAGAGAAGGGTTCTCTAGGTCTTGACCATTTGAAGTCTATAGGGTTTAGATTTTTGCTTCTTTATCTAGTGTTGATAAAGGTGGTCTTTGTAAAACTGCTTGTAAAAATTCTTTGATATAGTGATAACTCTAACCTAGTGTGGGTTGGAAGTAACTGGATGTAGCCTCCAAGGTTGAGAGGTGAACCAGTATAAATTGCATTGTCTCTTGTTTCAAATTCTGTATATTTCATTGCTTGTCTTTGTGAAATCAAAATATTATCATCAAGGAAACTATTTATGTCATTGCATACATATCAAAGGTTGATCTTGATTGAAGAAAGATTTCTGGATCTTCAAAAGGTGAACAAGTGATACGATCCAAGTTTTTAATTCGGCAATTTGTTTTAGAAATTTTTTTAATATCAAGAATAAACCAATTCACCCCCCCTCTTGGTTTATTTGCAGTTTATTCATTGTATTTTTAGTTTCGACCATCACCGCAATACTCCGAGTGTTTGTGTCTTTTTTTCTTGTATTTATTCTGTTTATAGTTACATTAACTCTAGTTTAGTTATATGCTATTTACTCCAAAGAACCAAATTGATTCATTAATTGTTTAGAAACAAATGTGTATTAACTCTGAGTACAAACTTGTACGCTTAATTATTACTTGGACAAATTGGTACTCTTCCCAAAGTGTTAACATGTTTTTGGCATTGTTGCTGGGGACTTTGTTCCTTGTACTCGATACTTGTATACTTTTGTTTTTAAGCAATTATTCTTTATTCTTTGATGTTTACCTTTATTTTATTTCTTAGTTAAATTCTTTAACCGTGTTAGTTTTTTTCTAGTGTTTTCATTCTTGTATGCAATGTAAAATGCATGTGGACGATCTTCTTCCATTGAATCTAGAAATTGAAGCCACTAGTAGAAGGAACAACACAACAAGAAGGAGACAGGGAAGACCTTCCATCTTCATCATCTTCAAATCATCCTCACATCTTTGAAGAGCCTCCAATGGCAGACAACACCCAACCACCGAGGGTAACACTGGAGGATTACTTCCGTTCCACAATGCCGCAATACTTTACAATTATTATGCAGATAGATGTTCAAGCCACAAATATCTCTTACCCTTATTTATTCATCTAGCTCATAATTGGCAATCTATTTCATGGCTTGCCCAATGAAGACCCCTATGCTCACTTGGGCACCTACCTTGAAATTTGTAACACAGAAAAAATTGCTGGAGTTCTTGAGAATGTCATCGACCTTAATTTATTCTCGTTTTCTTTGGCTGGTGAAGCTAAGAGATGGCTACACTCATTCAAGGGTAATAGTTTCAAAACTTGGGAGGAGGTGGTTGAGAAATTCTTGAAGAAGTACTTTCCAAAATCGAAGACAGCCGAGCGTAAGGCAAAAATTTCTTCATTCCACTAGTTTCTTGATGAATCATTGAGTGAAGCTCTTGATCGTTTCCATAGGATACTATGCAAGACTCCCACACATGGGTTTAGTGAGCCTATCCAGCTCAACATGTTCATAGGCAGCTTGTGACCCCATTCGAAACAGCTTTTAGATGTATCCGCTGGTGGTAAGATTAAGCTCAAGACCCCTAATGAAGTAATGGAGCTGATGGAAAACATAGCAGTGAGTGATCATTCTATCCTTTGTGATAGATCCTATACGCCTACCAAGAAAAGCCTTCTTTAACTTACATCACAAAACTTGCTTTTAGCCCAAAACAAGATCCTAGCCAAACAATTGGAGACCCTCACTGAAACTTTGAGTAAGATCCCTCAACAATTACACGTAGTTCAATTATACAAGTTGGCATGTGTTCTTTATGTGGAGGGGCTTATGAGTCAGGTTTGTGTATGACTTAAGAAGACGCATCTAAGGAAATCAATTATATGGCTAATCAAAATCGCCAAGGCTTCCATTAAGGGGGAAATTTAGGGTATCATCTGGTGGGTAATTTTTCTCAAAACCAAGGCCAAAATTGGAGGTATCATCCCAATAACAATTTCAACAAGGATCAAGGAGGCCCATCTAATAGACCTCCTAACCAGGGTCCTAAAATTTATGATTGAACCTCTAAGCTAGAAGACACCTTAACTCAGTTCATGCAAGCCTCTATTTCCCATCATAAGGGCACTAAGTCAGCCATCAAGAATCTTAAGGTACAAGTGGGCCAATTGGCAAAGTAGATGGCAGAGAAATGCTCCGGAAACTTTGTTGCCAATACCGAGCAAAATCGAAGGAAGAATGAAAGGTGGTGGTGACCTGGAGTAAGAGAAAAGAGCATCTTGAGTTTAATGAAATGATGGTAGAAGATGCTATTGTTGTGAGTTCGGCAAGTGTACCGTTCGTTTCAAGTAATAATGTGAATAAGTAGAGTATCGTCTCCACAGGGATTGAATGCAATCTTATATAACTTAAGGTCTTAGAAATGGGAAAACAAATAATAAGTTGAGAGAGTTGGTTGATTTGTAATTGAGTGTTGTAATTTAAATGACAGAAATTTGACAAGAACGTAAGCGAATGTAATTAGAGTTTACCGCAATAATGAGAGATGATTGTAGTTAAGCGCAATCCCCTATGATTCCTTCCTACTATGTTCGA
>QARZ01041112.1:386884-418556 GCA_013407115.1 Glycine latifolia | reverse complement strand
GGTTACCCTTGCGAGGAAGGATGTGTTCCTAGCCAGGTCATGCATTGATTGTGCCCATGGTTGTATGTTGTATATTTCCAGGCGGGATGTAGTGACCGGTTGGTTACCCCTGCGAGGAAGCATGTGTTCCTAGCCATGGTCAGTGCATCGGTGATGTTGTATATGTACATGGGGGATGCATGACTGGATAACCTTGCGAGTGAGGGTTTATGAATTTTAAACATCCCAAGAGAGAAAGGGATTGTTTAAAATTTCGGTCCCTATCTATCCATGGTCAGTGCATTGATGGTGCCTATGTTTCATACTTCATATTTGCATGGATGGAAATAGAATGATGGACAGTAAGTACCGGGGGTACTAGGGGGCAATCACTTTGTTTGGAACTCCCTTGTGACTCAGGGCTGATCACCATGGGGGGGAGCAACCAGTGCATGACAGGGTGACCTCGACAAGCTATTGCATCATTTTCCTTAAAGAGTCTATTTCCATGAGGATGATATCACATTGCATTCTGATAGTTGAGTCAGGTGCATGCATCATTCTGAGCATAATTGTGTTGAATAGTGGAAAAGTGGATGACTAGTTTGTTGCATGTGGGTGTGTAACTGATTGATTTTAGGAATGGTTGGAGTTGTTATTGTTGTTCTCTTTTAATTAGTGTTATATGATACTTGTTATTTTTGGTAAGATAAACTCACCCTTGCATTTGTTGTACCGTGTAGTTGGTACCTGTGATGATCGCAAACCTTCATTCGTGTAAGCAGATGAGTAGCAATAGGTGACCTTGGAGGGAGATCTTCTTTTTATTGGAGCCGCCAAGCCATCATGATGATGTTGGAATTCTTTTTGGAAAGAGTTGTATTTTTGTTAATCAAATCTTTCATAGTTAATCCCTTAATTCTTTTTGTGGACATGTATACTTTGAGTTGTAAATACATGTAAAAATAAATTAAGTTCTAAACATGTGAATGATGAGTATTGATTTAGTATATATACATATATGTATTCAATTATTGTAATTGTATCGTGTGTATGATGATTGTATTATTGCGAAAAACTTACTACCATTTTCATAATCAAATTAATGGAGTTTTCATTAAAATTTTAAATTCACTTGATTAGAGTTAGTGATATCCTAATGACGAGGCGGGTCGTTACATTAGTGATATCAGAGCAAGTTGAACCTTTTCGGCCAGTGAGTTATGAGTCTGTTGTTTGTGTTTGAGACTTACGCACGTTGTTGTTTTTGATGACTACCAAGACACGAATGCTTGGCTTGGATCATTTCCGGATTGCAAACTTCAAGACTCCATGAATTGGGGTTTGAAACTAAAATAGAAAAAATGGAGAAGATTAAGGAATGATTAGGAATGACGCCACGATCCGTAACGGAGCAATAACTCGAAGGAGGATTCGTCACAAAGGAAAGCTTCCTTGATAAGAATCAATTTGGTTTCACTCAAGAACCAACAAGAGGCTAAGCTCTCAATGCAAGCAAAATGCTTAATTTCATTAATCAAAGTTAACCAAAAATAGCAAAGTCTGAGTATTTATATGGCTAGGCCTCTAATAAACACCTAAAAACATAAGTTTAGGCCTATTTGCGGAAATATCAAAGCCCATTACAAAAACAACAAAAATCTATAGAAGCACTACCATTTTAAATGAAAATAATCGATTAAAATGAAGCGTAATCGATTAAAACAGAGTGTTTCAGTACTATGTAATCGATTACAGCAACATTGTAATTGATTAAAACAGACAGAAATGTTTGTGTAATTGATTATAGATACGTTGTAATCGATTAAAACATACAGGATTTGCTATACAGACAGGATTTGCTTGTGTAATCGATTACAGATACGTTGTAATCGATTTATATAGACAACACTTGCTTATCAAAATAGGCAAGACTTTTGACTTGATCTTGAATGGCTTGGGTTCTAGCTCTTGTCATGGGTCCTTCAAAGTTCACCAAAGGAAGTGCTTCAAGCTCTTCTTCTAGACCTTTGGCTTAATCCTTAGATAGCCCTCTATCAGTTTTGCTTGGGTTATGGAGAATTGTTGGGGGTGGTTATAACATGTTTGTATTCCTGATGTCTGTTATACCATGAGTTCCAATGCCTTGTGACAAGTTATCAGACTAGCCATCTGGATAATTCGTGAAGTGCAATGGGACACTATGGCAAGCAGCCAAGAATACAAAGAGTGAAGAATAAGTGTAAATGTCTCGAGAGAGAAATATTGTAGAGGAGTGATTTCTTGAGGCATCAACTCTTAAGAGTAAGTGAGTAGGGACTTGAGATAGGTATAAAATTGCTTTATTTCTTTTCTTGTGTGTATCCCTTCCATGTTCTCACTTCTTGGTGTGTTTAAGGAGTGATGGCTAGTACGAATGACTGTGCAATAGCTGATGCTCTCCAAGCTGAGATTGAAGGTCAAGCCATGACCTAGGGAACCTTCAAAAGGGTATTAATGGAGAAATACTTTCCTGAAGATGTTAGAAACAAGGAAGAGATGGTGAAAGCTCAAAATGTGTGAAGTTTCTAATGGCTTACGACTTGAGGTGAAACAAGCTGTGAATTATCAAGGTGTTTGTCAGTTCCTACTACTGGTTAACATGTGGAAGATATGGGATTTTGTTACTTGTGTTTTTTTTTTATATTTTGGTGCAACCCGTTCGTTTACATCTTGCTTGTGTGTGTGGAGAAACTTAAACTTTCTATGTCTTCTTTGAGTGATGATCTTGTGGTAGAGACTACAACTAATGAGTCTGTTTTGACTTCTGATGTGTGTTTGAAATATCTTGTAGAAATTTATGGTAGAAAATTCTTTATTGATTTGATTTGTTTGCCTCTCAGCCAAATTGATGTTATTCTGGGTATGGAATGGTTATCTTCCAACCATGTTTTGTTAAACTATTTTGATAAAACTGTAGTGTTTGGTTGAGTAAAAATGGGATGTTTATCTTTGCCAACCAAATTGTAACGTCTTTAAAAGAAAATGCTCAAGCGTACATGATCTTGTCTAACTTGAAAGTATAAACCAAGGTTTCTCTAGGTGACCTCCTTATTGTCAGATAGTTTCCAGAAGTGTTTCCTGAGGATATATCCAGTTTACCGCCTGAGAGGGAGATAGAGTTTTCTATAAATTTGATACCTAGTACCAGACCCATATCCATAGCCCTTTATAGGATGCCTCCTATAGAGTTAGTTGAGCTTAAAAAAAATAATTAGAAGAGTTGTTAGATAAGCAGTTTGTGAGACCCAATGTATCTCCATGGGGAGCACTAATGTTGTTAGTGAAGAAGAAAGATGGAACCATGAGTTTGTGTGTATACTATCGCCAGTTGAATAAGGTGACGATTAAGAACAAGTACCCTTTACCTAGAATAGATGACCTTATGGACCAGCTAGTAGGAGCTTGTGTGTTTAGCAAGATAGACCTTAGATCAGGTTACCGTCAGATTCGAGTGAAGTCTGAGGATATTCCGAAGAGTGCTTTTTGGACCCATTATGGTCAGTACGAGTATTTAGTTATGCCCTTCGGTGTGACCAATGCTCCGGGTGTGTTTATGGATTATATGAATAGGATTTTTCACCCCTATCTTGATAGTTTTGTAGTAGTATTCATAGAAGATATTGTGGTATACTCTAAGACTAGAGAAGAGCATGAAGAGTACTTGAGGATTGTGCTGCAAACCCTTAATGATCGACAACTTTATGCTAAGTTGTCCAAGTGTGAATTTTGGTTTGAGAAAGTGAGTTTCCTAGGACATGTGATATCCCGAGGTGGTATAGTTGTCGATCCTTCAATGGTAGAAGCCATTCTTAAGTGGGAGAGTCCTAAGTCTGTGTTTGAGATTAGAAGTTTTCTGGGTTTAGCGGATACTACCAGAGATTCATAGAAGGTTTCTCCAAGTTAGCCTTGCCTTTGACTAAGCTGACTCGTAAGGGTCAAGTTTTTGTGTGGGATGCCTAGTGTGAGCATAGTTTCCAAACCCTTAAGGAAAAACTGACGACAGTGCCTGTGTTAGTTTTGCCTAACCTAAGAGAACCCTTGGATGTGTATTGTGATGCATCAAAGATAGGTTTGGGAGGAGTGTTGATGCATAATGGCCAAGTAGTGACCTATTCTTCTAGACAACTCAAGACGCATGAAAGAAATTATCCTACCCATGATTTGGAGTTAGTTGTTGTAGTGTTTGCTCTTAAGATATGGAGGCACTACCTTTTTTTTGGCTCTAAGTTTGAAATGTTTAGTGATCATAAGAACCTTAAGTATCTGTTTAGTCAGAAAGAGCTGAACATGTGTCAGAGGAGATGGTTAGAGTTTCTTAAGGATTATGATTTTGAGCTTAGCTATCATCCTGACAAAGCCAATGTAGTGGCTGATGCTTTGAGTAAGAAATCCTTGCATGTATCTGCTTTGATGGTTAGGGAGTTGGATCTCTTAGAATAGTTTAGAGACTTTAGCCTTGCGTGTGAAATTACCCCTAACAGTGTGAGACTAGGAGCTTTAAGGATTACTAGTGGCTTGCTAGGAGAGATTAGAGTGGGCCAGAAGTCTGATCCTTTTCTGAGGACTCAGTTAGAAGTCATAGTGTCAAAGAGAGATAGTAGTTTCCATGTGGGACCAAATGGAGTCTTGAGACTTCAAGATAGAATTTGTGTCCCCAATGTACCTAAGCTTAGGAAGATGATCTTGGAGGAAGGACATAGGAGCAGTTTGAGCATTCACCCTGGTGCTACCTAAAAATGTAATGCCCTGGAATTTTAAGTTGCTAAGCTGGACGTTCATGTGCATGTTATGTTGATTGATTATGTTTTATTGTATTATTTGTTGTTTTGAGTACGTTGCCTTGGGTTATGTGTTTGGTGGGTGAAAAGTCAACTTTGTTGGCTTAAGTTGTTGTGCATACACGCAAAAGGTGAAGTCTTGTCAAGCTGTGTTTATAAGTAGCGGGCTGGCACAACAGAAGTGTGCTCTTCCTTCCTTCAACCCTTGCATTTTCTCTGTTCTCTCTCTAAAACTCACCCAGAAACCTCTTGTTCTCGACCCCTGTGTTACCTTCAACCCACGAGGACCACTGTAGCTGCTACGGAAACCCTGACGTCGAGACGCACCTCATGGTCAAAGCAGAAGTTTAGGACAACCGTTGCAAAGCTGTAGAACAAACTCCTGGTTAGGTAAGGGGAGTTTATTATATTTGATAACAGCTGTAGATACCATGGTTGGGGACCAGGGAGTCCAACAATGGCGATGATTGCATGTCCCTATGTGTGTATTGTTTTTCCAAAAATTATGCCTTTGAGTGAATGGAATGTGTTACGCTTTGTGTTTATTGGGTTGTTTTTATGTAGATGATAATGATGTTCTGGTGTGGTGTTTTTGAAGGGGGAGTTGATGTTGTAAGAACTCCCAGTGCATGTGTGTGAGGTTGGCATTTTGATGCAGGTTGGCTGTGTTACACATAGACATCAATCCCTTGTGTTGAGAAGTCGGGTATCGAGATGGGTATGCCGAGCTGAGCAGGTTATGTAGCATGCATGTGTGCATGCAGGACGTAACTTAGTCCTTGTTGGCAGACGTTGATATACCGGGTTCCTTACCCGAGATGCTACCTTAGAACTGTTGAGCTCAAGTTTCCTTCGAGGAAGTGAACTACCTGATTCCCTAGCTCGGATGAGCTCGTACCTTCTCAGGAAAAGAGTCATCGAGTTCCCTAACTCGGACGAGCTCGTGCTTCCTCGAGAATAGAGCCACCGAGTCCTTTACTCGGTTGGGGCGATTCTCTTTGATATTGTTAAGTTCAAGCCCTTTTCTTTCTAAGCTATCAGGTTTCCCTACTCAGAAGAATCCACACCTTTGCCTACCCTTGTTCAACCTTTACTGACCTTTGCCGACCTTGACCGACCTTATCCGCCTTCGTTCAACCTTATTCAGATCCTTATCCCGGGTTAATATAGTTAGGTGCCAATCCGGACACCCAATGCTTCACACTTTTTTACTTGGTTGTAGTGTTCGTGAATGACATATGTGATTACGTTAAGGTCAGCCTATGTGATGGCTTGAGATGTTTTGTACCTTGATAGAGCCATGGTGAGAGGCTAGGTATAAACACGTGAGATGCCAGGATGAAGTGGTGGACCTTGTAAGGACCACGGTCAGTGCATCAGTGAGCCCGAGTCGTGGCGGCCCTAGTTTTGGGGCAGTGTGTATGTAACATGCGAGGGTATGGAGATCCTAGCCAGGGAGAGAAGTTTTTGTGCCAGGCCATACGTTGATGGCACTTCATTTGCATGACGAAAATAGGATGATTGACTGTAATAGTACGAGAAGTACTGGGGGGCCACGTCTGTAAGGAGATCCTTATGACACCCATTTCGCTGACCACCATGGGGGGTGAGTCCTGTGCATGACAGAGTGACCCCGACATCAACTACAGCTATCATTCGGACCATGGATTTGGCCTATTTCGGGGATGGTACCACATTGCTTGCTGAGAGTTTAGTCAGGAACATGCATCATGTTAGGCATTCTAAGTTGACTTGTGGAATGTTCCTGGATGCTTGTACATGTTGGCTGCACGTTGATATATCTGGATTTGTGGTGATAATGTAACGCTTTGACTGTATTCCTTAACTGATGTTATCTTTCGTTTGTTATTTGTATATGATGAACTCACCCTTGCTTTATTGTACCATGTGGTTTGGTACCTGTGATGATCGCGAACCCAGCTCGTGTGAGTAGATGGACCGTAGTAGGTAACCGGGAAAATGACAAATTTTGGGTTGGAGCCGCCAAGTTGCCGGGATGTTGATGTAATAAATCCCTGGCAGGGGTCATGTTTTGTTAGATGTACCCCTTATTTTGATAGTCATACCCGTATTTTGCTAATTGCACCCCGACATTTAAGTCTTTACTTCATTTGTAAAACAATTGATATATTTTGGACATAGTCTTTAGTACCTATAATTAAATTATGCTTTGTATATGTACATATATATATATATATATATATTTGAAATGTCTCATGCGCACCTTTGATTTCGTTTATTTCCTATGTTGATGGTTATCATGTGCTCACGAATTTACCTTAGTTTCATTGACAATCCTAAAAAGGGGTGTTCTTTTCATATTAACAAAAACAAAAATTTCATTAATGGTATGGTTAAGAGTTAGTGATACAGTAGCGACGTGGCAGGTCGTTACAGAAAATACAATGAACACACTTCAATTAACCAAGAGGGGGGGTGAATTGGTTAAAACGGTTATTTAAAATTTTCTAAAACAATTTGCAGAATTAAAATGAGGATCGTATCACTCAATCACCTTTAATCAAAATCAGAAAAAAAAATTTCAATCAAGAAACACCTTGTAATGCATGTAATGACAGAATTACTTCTTGATGATTATAATTTGATCGCCCAAATTCAAGCAATGAAAGATATTTAGATTTAGAACAAAAACACAGCAATTTATACGGGTTCACCTCACTAACATGGAGGCTACATCCAGTGTCTTCTAACCAACACTAGGTCAGAGTTTTTCATTAAATCAAAAGAATTCTTTTACAAGCAATTACAAGTGATTATCTTTATCAACCCTAGATAAAGAATCTGAATTCTAAAACACTATTAGAAAACAAATCACAAAGATCCTGATAACCCTACTCGGATCTTTATCCCTAGAGAACACTACTCTAGAAAGCTTGAAAGAATCTATTTGATATTCACAACAGAATTTGAAATATCAGAAAATCTAAAAGAAATTCTAAAAGAAAGATTCAAGAGAGACACAACTTGTGATCCTTAATGATTGAATGAATGAATGAATGAACGAAGTTACCAATCAATCCAGGTTGAATAAATGTCAATGATCAGAATCAACTCTCTTGAAAACTCTTTATCTTTAATACATCATATCTAAAAATCAGAAATCATTTGATCTCACACAAGATGTGTTTCACTCAAAAAATCAGTATCTTGGACTTTAGAAAGTTTAGAAACTTTTGGGTCACTCTCAAATTCAAAAGTAATTCATATTCATAAAGTGCAGACCCATCAAGCTTTAAATAGAAAACTAATTAAAATAATGTAATCGATTAAAACATTAGTGTAATCGATTATTTTATCATAATTAATCAATTAATACACCAGATAATCAATTAAATCGTTCTTGGCTTTCTGGAAAACTTTCATGAACAAAATAATCGATTAATACGACATGTAATCAATTAAAGCAGTTACTCAGTATTTGAAAATAAGTTGTGGTAATTGATTACATAAGAACGGTAATCGATTAAAGCAATGAAGCTCAAATATGAAATCAGCCTATGTAATCGATTACGGTTTGTGGTAATCGATTAAAGCAGTGAAGCATATTTAATAATGAACTAAGGTAATCGATTACGATGTCATGGTAATCGATTAAGTAAGTGAGGCATGCTTTTCATTTTGTACTAAGTAATCGATTACAAGAAGTCAATAATCGATTAATATGTTCTTCATGGTTTTTCCAGATTTAAGACAAAGCTTTTAATCGATTAAAAAGATTGTGTAATCGATTAAAACAATGAGATTTCATTTTTCCAAAAACATATCCCTGAGA
Organism: Glycine latifolia; assembly: GCA_013407115.1. Classification (NCBI taxonomy): domain Eukaryota; kingdom Viridiplantae; phylum Streptophyta; class Magnoliopsida; order Fabales; family Fabaceae; genus Glycine; species Glycine latifolia. The sequence goes on along the minus strand of QARZ01041112.1, from coordinate 409,943 downwards.
ACTAAGTTTCTTTTGAAATCATTGAATAGCTTTAACACTTTAATGAGAATATGTATGCATGTTAATGAGAATGCAATGCAAGGATCACAAGGTATGCACTTGAACCACTTAGACAAATTACAAATTCCTACAAATTGATTAGGCATGTAAAAAGCTAAAACATCAAGTCAATTGCTTCAGCCTTGCTTTGATCTTCTTGCAGCTCCCTCTACACCCAACAATCTCCCCCCTTTTGGCTTTGAACATGCCAAATATCAATTGTCCATTTGTGTAGCTTTTGATTACTTTTGAGGGATGAATGATAGGAGATTTTATACTTGATATCCTGAAATCAAATCAGCCTTGTTGCCAAGTGCAAGTGTCAAGTATAATGTTTGCATAAGCATAAGTCATTCCTTAAATTTGCTCCCCCTGACTTGGGTAGTTTTTACATAAGATTCAGAGCATAAAAAAATAGAGCAAAGCAGAGCACAATTTATTTCTCTCATTTTGATTTCTCCCCCTACATACACAATTATTTCTCCCCCTATTTGGCTTATCAAAGACAAAAAAAACACTAACAATGTTCATAGTATAAACATGGGGAATATAGAAAATAGAGAACTGAACTTGTATTAATTGAAATAGAACATGCAGTACATTAATCAAATAGAACTTAAACTTAGGAAATGAAAACATAAACCAAAGCATAACATAAACAGAAACTGGAAAGAAAACATAAGCAACCTAAGCTAGTTTATCAAACTCATCAAGAACAATCCTAGCTTCTATGTTTTCTAGCCTAGACTTCATCTCTTCCAAGGATGAATTAGTTTCAGCCCTGTGGTCATGGTGTATCCTTTTCTTTAGAGCAATCGGGTTTCTTTCTCGGGCTTGTTTCTTCTCTTTAGAGCTGTTGAGCTCGTATCCTTTTCCTTAGAGCAACCGGGTTCCTTTCCCGGGCTCGTTTCTTCTCTTTAGAGTTGTTGAACTCGTTTCCTCTTCTTTAGAGTGACTGGGTTCTTTTCCCGGGCCCGTTCCTTCTCTTTAGAGATGTTGAGCTCGTTTCCTTTTCTTTAGAGTGACCGGGTTCCTTTCCCGGGCTCGTTCCTTCTCTTTAGAGATGTTGAGCTCGTTTCCTCTTCTTTAGAGTGTTCGGGCTCGTTTCTTCTCTTTAGAGATGTTGAGCTCGTTTTCCCTTCTTTAGAGCGACTGAGTCCTTTTCCCGAGCTTGTTTCTTCTCTTTAGAGCTGTTGAGCTCGTTTCTTTCTTTAGAGCTGCCAGGCTAGTGCTGCTTGGTTAGTGAACCATCTCGACTCACTAGTTTATGTTATGTTTACGATTGATGTGTAAGTAATGATTGTATATGATAATGTTGGAATATTGAAGGCTGGTATATGAGGTGATAATATTGATGATGCTACGGTTGTGTGCTATGCATATACCGGAAGGTGCAATGATCAGTTGGTTACCCTTCTGAGGAAGGATTTTTTCCTAGCCATGGCCATTGCATCGGTGAGCCCATGTTGGGGCGGTATGTATGTACATGGGGGTGCATGGCGGGTCACCCTTGCAAGGAAAGATTTGTTCCGGCCGGCTCATGCATTGATGATGCCCATGTGACATACTTCATTTGTTTTACAGAAATAGGATGATTGGCTACAGAGTACGGAGGTACTGGGGGGCACAACTGTTTGGAACTCCTTTACTGAGACCCGTGGCTGATCACCAGTAGGGGAAGCGGCCTGTGCACGATAGAGTGACCCTGACATCCTGCTGCATCATCTCCCTGTGTTGGACTATTTCCGGGATGGTACCACATTGCATGCTGAAAGATGAGTCAGGAGCATGCATCATTCTAGGCATTATAGGTTGACTGTGGAATGTATTTGGATGACTGTCCTTGATTGTTGTGTGATGAAATGATTGGGTGTTGTGATGATATTGTGACATTTGGATTGCCTTCTCTAACTACTATTATCTATTACTTGTTGTTTTTACATGATAAACTCACCTTTGCTTTGTTTGTACTGTGTAGATTGGTACCTGTGATGATCGTGAACCTTCGTTCGTGTGAGCAGACAGATAGCATTAGGTGACTTGGAGGAAGACCTCTTTTTGGTTGGAACCACCAAGTCGTCGTGATGACGATGGATAAGATTTCAGAAAAGAGTTGTGTTTTGATAGTCAACTCTTCCGTAGATTAGTTTCTTGTTTTCTTTTGAAAGAACTTGTACATTTCAAATGTGGATACTTGTAGATACAACTAAATTATGTTTTTACATGTGAATGAATTGCGATGTTTAAATGCACTTTTATCTACGTATTTTCTTCATGATGATGAATATTTATTTGCAAAAAACTTACTACCATTTTCATAATCAATTATAAGGGATTTTCATTAAAATCTGTTATCAGAGTAATTAAGAGTTAGTGATACAGTAGCGACGAGGCTGGTCGTTACACTGTGCTCATGGTGAAGAGACAATAATGCGTCCATCTTTTGAATCATGAGAGATTTAAAAGGGTTGTAAGATGGTTGTGAAGGGCCTCCAGCTTGTTCTTCTTCATCATCCTTCTTCATCATCAGCAGGAGGAATTTGTTGACCAGCCATCTGTCAACAACCTCATTAGAGACATCAATTTTGAAATAATCAATGAATCTGGATACCAGAACAGCATAAGGAAATTGATAATTGACCAATCTCTTAGCTTTCAGCATAGTTTCCTCAATGATGAGGATCTAGTTCATTTGTATGTTGTTCTTCATTGCATAGACATGTTGAATGTCATCATCTGTTGCTTGGGCATGATTGGTTGATCTAGGTGTGAGAACATAGGTGATTATGTAATAAAGAAGCCTATCTTCACAACTCATATAGGGCCAGTGCTAAGCCTTAGCTTCAGCCTCATTTAAGGGTCAAGAAGCATCCCTCTATAGGTATCTACCCTATTGTAGCCCTCAGCTTCTTCCTCAAATTTCCTTTCACTTTCAAAGGAAATACCAGCCACTTCTTGCCAAACTTCAAGAGTGATTTCCATGGCCACCCCATTAACTTGAGATAGGATGGTGCCATCCATAGTAGCTTTAGCACAGGTGTAAAACACCTTTACTAATTTAGGGTAAAAGGTACCCTTCAACTCAAAAAATTTCTTCAATCCCTGGGCTTCAATCATAGCAGGGAACTGAAAACCTTCCTTAATAAACCATGCAAGGTCAAGATATTTGGGTTGGCATACAAGTTTTGTGACATTGAACTGTAAATAGTTCATTTTCTCAGTCTCACTAGAGAACCAATGATCTAACCTATTCACAGCAGGGTTAGAGGATTCAACACTCTTTCTCTTAGAGGTTTTTGATCTCTTAGGGGCAGGCATAGTGAATACACGAGTAGAAACTAAATGGGCAAGGTTTATAGACTCAGAGAGAGAGAGAGAGAAAAAGAAAGCACAATCTGGCTTAAGATAGAAGAAGAGAACGATGTGATTTCTTCATGAAAGGCTGTATTTTTAGAGATTTTGGGCTCCAAATTTTGAAATTTGAAAATGTAACAGCAATTTCAAATATACCCATAACCATAAAAGCTCTGCAGAAGTTTCAAAATCCATATTTGGTGGCAGTTGGGCAGTTTAGATTTCCAAGAAAACTTGCAAATTTTGTAGTAACGCAATGGATAATTGATTACATAAGCTTGTAATCGATTAATTCGAAAGCAGAAAGAATCTATGTTCAATGGTGTAATCGATTAACTCGCAATGTAATTGATTAAACCAGTGAGTTACAAAACAAAATTAACACGAAATAATCGATTACCATATGTTGTAATTGATTATTCCAGTGAGTTTTGGATTTCAGAGAAGCATTCGTGTCATGTGTAATCGATTAATTCATTGAAGTAATTGATTATTCAAGTGAGTTGTAGAATTTTAAATTCACTTTTTCCAGGCTATAATTGATTATTTCGTTGAAGTAATCGATTACCTAAGCTTTAAAATGTTTTTCAACAACTTTCAAGCATCAAATAATCAATTAATCCGCATTGTAATTGATTATAACAGTGAATTATCCAGAGTATACAGTGATTATGCAACATAGATTCAATTTTAAATGCATTGTAATTCGGTTAGCTATTTTGTGAGTCAATTAATTAGAAGTGCAGCCAATAAAACATGCTAACTTATGTTGGATTCATCAAGTATTCCTAGCATATTTCTAAGTGCATACAACCTATATCTTGCTAAAGGTTTTGTAAATATGCCAGCCAATTGATTTAGAGTATCTACAAATTCAATTGTACAGTTACCCTTTTGGACATGATCTCTGAGAAAATGATGCCTTATCTCAATATGTTTGGTCCTTGAATGCTTAATTGGATTCTTGGATATGTTGATGGAACTTGTATTGTCACAAAGTAGGGGAATCTCCTTTAGCTCAACACCAAAATCTAGTAGTTGTTGTTTTAGCCAAAGACTTTGTGCACAACATCTTCCAGCTGAAATATACTCAGCTTCAGCAGTTGACAATGCAACACAGGATTGCTTCTTGTAGTGCCAAGAGATGAGTGAACTTCCTAACAAGTGGCATGTACCACTAGTACTCTTCTTATCTAATTTGCAACCTGCAAAGTCAAAATCAGAATATCCAATTAAGTTAAGAGATGCACCTTTTGGAAACCATAGTCCAACTCTTGGTGTAGACTTGAGATATTTGAGGATTCTTTTGACTGCAGATAGATGAGACTCTTTGAGATTTGCTTGGTATCTAGCACACAAGCATACACTCAACATAATGTCAGGTCTACTTGCAGTTAAGTATAACAAAGATCCAATCATTCCTCTATATTTGGACTCATCAACACTTTTTTCCTTTGTCATCTGAATCAAGATAGGTTGATGTTGCCATTGGAGTTGCAGCATCCTTGCAATTATCCATTTCAAACTTCTTGATCATTTCCAAATAGTACTTGGCTTGGCTGAGGAAAGTTTCATTCTTCAATTGCTTGACTTGTAGTCCTAGAAAGAATGTGAGCTCCCTCCCTCGTCATTAACATCTCAAACTTATTCTGCATTGAGACAGAAAATACTCTGCACATAGATTGATTAGATGAACCAAATATAATATCATCTACATAGATTTGAACCAACAAAATATGATTTCCTCTTTTCTTGATGAACAAGGTTTTGTCAACTTGTCATTTTTTGAAAGATTGATTAAGCAAAAATTTGCTCAATCTCTCATACCAAGACCTTAGAGCTTGTTTCAAACCATATAATGCTTTTCTCAATTTGAAAACATGGTTAGGATGTTTGTAATCAATAAATCTAGGAGGTTGGTCTACATATATTTCTTCCTCAATGTAGGCATTTAAAAATGTACTTTTAACATCCAATTGAAACAATTTAAAGTATATCAAACATGCATATGCAAGCAACAACCTAATGGCTTCTAATCTAGCAACTGGATCATATGTTTCATCATAGTCTATGCCTTCCTCTTGGTTGTATCCTTTAGCAACCAATCTAGCCTTGTTCCTTACTATGATGTCGCTTTCATCTAGCTTCGAAAAACTCATTTTGTGCCAATAGGTTTATGAGTAGAGGGTCTAGTAACTAATTCCCAAACTTCATTTCTTTTAAATTGATTCAACTCATCATGCATGGCCATCATCCAATGTTCATCGAGCAAAGCTTGGTCAATGCTTTTTGGTTCAATCTATGAAACAAAAGTCATAGTTCAACAAAGATTCTTAAAGAGGATCTAGTAGAAACTCCCTTGGATACTTCCCCTATTATACTGTCAAGAGAAAGATCTTTAGTTGTTCTCCAATCCTTGTGCTTTTGTAAAGGAACTGACTGTTCTAGTTCATCATTTGGTTCAACTTGTTGTTTTTCACTTAGATCATTAAGTTGCAGAAATTCTTCCATTGGTCCAGCATCAATATCACACTCAATTCCTCCTTGGAGGGGTTAGACTCATCACATATGACATGGACAGATTCCTCAACACACAATCTTATTTTATTAAAGATCCTATAAGCTTTACTTTGCAAAGAGTAACCAAGAAAAATTGTTTCATCAGCTTTAGAATCAAATTTGCCAAGAGAATATTTACCATTGTTTAATACAAAACAGTTACAGCCAAATGCTCTAAAATGAGATATGTTTGGTTTCCTTCCTTTGTATAGTTCATAAGGAGTTTTCTTCAAAATAAGCCTTATGAGAATCCTATTCAAAGTATAACAAACCGTACTTACCGCGTCAGTCTAAAAGTGTTTAGGCAAGTTTGTTTCATTTGGAAGTGTTCTTGCACCTTGCTCAAGGGATCTATTTTTCCTCTCCACAACACCATTTTGTTGAGGTGTTCTTGGAGCTGAAAAATTGTGATTAATTCCAAGTTCTTCACAAAACTTTTCAAAATCTTCATTTTGGAATTCTCCACCATGATCGCTTCTAATTGAAACAATATTGCATGCTTTTTCATTTTGAATTATCTTGGCTAGCTTTCTAAATGCTGTGAATGAATCACTCTTGGATCTTATGAATAAAGTTCATGTGTATCTTGATTAATCATCTATAATAACAAGCCTATACAAATTACCCCCCAAGCTCATGGTTCTAGAAGGACCAAATAAATCCATATGAAGTAATTCAAGGAGTCTAGAAGTAGAAACAACATTTTTACTTTGAAAAGAATTCTTTGATTGTTTCCCTTTTTGACAAGCTTCACATATTTTATCCTTCTCAAACTTAAGCTTAGGCAAGCCTATGACTAAATATTTTCTTACAAGCTTGTTCATATGATGCATGTTTATATGACTAGCTCTCCTATGCCATAACCATGTTTCATTAGTTTTACTTACAAGACAGCTAGTGTTATGAATGAATGCATGCTCAATGGATAGAACATAGATGTTACCCTTTCTCTTACCAACATGGATAACCTTACCACTTTTACCATCACAAATAAGACAATAACTGTCATTGAAGGAAACATTAAGTCCTTTATCGCATAGTTGGCTTATGCTTAGGAGGTTGTGCTTCAATCCTTCCACATAAAGCACATTCTTTATCTTTATTTTGAAGCTATCTTCTATATTACCTTCTCCAATGATCTTTCCTCTATTATTATCACCATAAGTGACATATCCTCCATCTTTGAGAGTCAAGTTTGTGAGCATGGACATGTCACCTGTCATGTGCCTAGAGTAGCCACTATCAAGATACCATAATGCTAATTTTGCTCTTAGACACACCTCAGATTCAACACTTGAGAATTCTTCATCATCACTCAATATGGATGTGAAACATACATTTGCTTCTTCATTCTCACTTGTTGATTCAGAGGTCGTTGAATCATTGTCTTCCCATGCTATATATGCCTTCTTTGACTTCCCTTCTTTCTTTGTCTTCCTCTCACCTTGTTGCTTTTTCAAAAAGATTGGACATTCAGATTTAATGTGTCCACGCTTACCACACTTAACGTAAGTGAAGTTGGTAGAGTTGTTGTTGTTGTTATCATTTTTCTTGTTGAACTTTGTGAACATTCTGTTCTTGTTTCTTCTCATGAATTTGCTGAACTTTTTGAAAATTAGATTCATGTTGTCATCTTCATCTTCTTCACTTGAGTCTTCTTCCTTTTCCTCATGAGTTGATGCAGTTTTCAAGGCTATACTCTTGTGTTTCTTTTCTGCATCTTCTGCATGTGTTAGTTGTGACATTTCAAGTTCATACTCAAGAAGCTTACCAAAAAGTGCAGCCATGGACATCTTGGACAAATCTTTGGATTCATTGAATGCTGTAACTTTTGGTTGCCATGGTCTTGTGAGACACTTTAATATTTTGATGTTTAATTCTCCAGCATCAAAAGTCTTTCCAAGACCAAGAAGATGATTAACAATGTGAGTAAACCTTGTTTGCAGCTGAGATATGTTTTCAGTATTGCTCATCTTGAGCATCTCATATTCATGAATCAAGGCATGCTTCCTTGATATCCTTACTTCATCTGTTCCTTCATGAGTTACCTCTAACATTTCCCACATCTCCTTAGCGCTTTTACACCTAACAGTCCTAAAATTTCATCAGAAGAAAATGCAGAGGTGATCATATTTTTAGTTTTAAAATCATATTGCACAACTCTTTTTTCAGCATCTGTCATTTCATCCCATTCTTTGGGAATTAAATTATTATCAACAGTTTTCATTGGAACCAAAGGACCTTTTCTAATAGCATTCCATGCACCGGGGTCGTTTGATTGAAAAAAGATCTGCATACAATTTTTCCAAAAACTAAAATGTTCTCCTTCAAGCATCGATGGACGATTGAGAGAAGCTCCCTCTCTAAAAGTTATTTGAGTAGTGTTAGACTTTTGGGAAGCATACCAATTATCGTTGCAGGTTACAAAATTTATAAAAGATCGTCTCCACAGGGACTTTAGTTACTCAGTTGATCCAAATAAAACTTAACAGTTAATAGTTATGTACAACAACTGTGAGTGGAGTTTCATGTATTTGTGAAATAACAGAAATTATGAAATTTAAAGAAAAAGCGAAAATAATGGACTTAGTGCGTTGGAATTGCGGAAAATTATGGAAACTAATAAAACAAGTTTAATTAATTCAGGAAAAGTGTAGGATTGGATTTCATCGTTCATACCCTTAGTATTCAATTAATATTACCATGCGTAAATTATTTTTTATTATTATTGATGCACACATAAAATTACCCCCAATCTTTCCCTCGCATTTAAGAATCCTAAGAATATTTATCAAATATCGATCCCTCGCATATGAAATAAATACCCCAGCATTACAATCATAATCGCGTGCTATTTGCAATCTAAATGTTATGCTCTATTCCTAGCAACGTAACGTAAAGGGTAAAATCATTCGGTTCAAGTTTTAAGAGTACTTTCCAATTAAACTTAGAACCCTATTTCATGAAACTAGTGATCAATTAGAATCAAGCATTAAGTACAAAATGAAATTACCAATAATAAATAGAAAATATTCATGCATAAATAAATATTAAAAGAGATACTTAAGGGTAGAAGATTACATCCAATCCTTAGAGAAGTTAGCCGATCATTGTGGAGAGCACAAGATCAACTGAATACATGATAAAGAGGCACTCTCCGAATCACTCTGGCAGAGTTTCCTCACCAATTTCTCACTTTCTCTCACTCTCTCTAAGCTCCTAAGGCTATCTAATTCGTGTTTCACTTCCTTTGGCCTTCCAAGCATGCCTTTCCTTCACCCTTGCATGGCTATTTATAGATTTTGGGGTGCTGCTTGTGTCCACTCGCCTAGGCAAGTGTTTTGTGCTTGTTTAACTCACCTGGGTGAATTTAATGTCTCTTGCTGATGTCTCCACTTGCCTAGGCGACCAGAATGCACATGAATCACTTGCCCAGGCGAGTTAAAGCTTCAATAAGTTGGCCTGGGCGAGTTCTGGGCCATTTTTGCTTCAGAAAATGTCCTTTTTGCCCCTTTTTGCCTTTTAGTTTACTTTGGATGCCTTGATACACTTGATAACTATTAAAATACCAAATTTGATTGAATTAATCTTCCAAAATGTGAAAAACATCATTTATATAAATACCAAATACAAATTAACTAGGTTTAGAGCCAGTTTAAAAAAAAATCTTTTTAAATCAAAAGATAAGTGTTAATATTAGAATCCCTAATTTAACTAAAATATGACACTTATCAACTCCCCCTAACCTAGAATCTTGCTTGTCCCCAAGCAAAGTAAAATAACATTTAAAGAACTTTAGACAAATAATATAGAATACACTTTTTTTATGAACATGTTTTGTAAAGAATCAACTAAAAAAATGATCAGAACATATTTTTCAAGTAGTCAACTATGAGAATTCGAAATACAAAAGTTGGAATTTCATCAAACCAAATGAAATTAAGATAAATTTTCATTTCATTCTAAAGAACATCAAAGAAAACTTTTCATTGATTCAAACAGAGGAAAACTTCTTAATGATGTTTATTTCTCCCATAGGTAAGTGTTTATTTTCAATTCCAACACTGATATGTTATAAATAAATTTTGCAGTTTATTTCTCATCAAATCAAAGTACATATTTATCATGGATCATTAAGACTTTTAGGGTTGGGCCTGGCTTTGAAAGAAATCTTGGTTTTTCTAGATATTCAAAGTTATCTTAAGAATAGGAGAGCAAATAAAGATAAGACAACTATTTTCCAATCAACCATCCAATCTTCCAAGATTTTCATTTTTCTCATATCAACCGCCCAATCACCTGACTTATAAAAATTACAACACTTTGTACACTTTAGAACACAAGGATTTTTGTTTCCTTTTTCTTTTCTTCTTTTTCTTTTTCTTTTTCTTTTCTATATCTTTAGCCATAGCTTTTCTATCACATTAGCCATCCAAATGATAAAAGTTTCCAACAAAATCCCTTTTTGCTCTCCTAACTTAAGGTAAGGTAAGAAATTCTTAACCTAGGCTAGTGTTCCAACAAAATTATAAGTGTTTTGGCTCAAAAGGGCTAGCAAGTGGCAAATCATTATATATTGGGATAGCTTTTTGGCCAGTGACTTTAAAATGTTCAAGAAGAAAGAAGGCCTAAATCATATCCATGCATCATATGTCATGACAATTAGAAATTCATGCAAAATCAATTATAGATCATATCAGTGAGGACACTCAATATAATTTATGTGGGTGCACCCAGTCACTTAAGCTTAAGGCTTATTTTCATGTTCAAATCAAATCAATGTTTTTGAAAGATGTTCGTTATCAACTCCATGTAAAAACATTTGCCTTCATTCGGTATTTTGGAAAACCATTCCTTTGTTTTTCTATTCTCAGAGTTTCCTAAAAAAAATCATTTATTGTGTTCTGATTCTAAAAAATTAAATTTCAAGAACAGTATCTATTGATTCTTTCCAAAACAAGTTATTTTGAAGAAAAATTTTCTTTTAAGTCCCAATAAATTATACATATTCTACAACTATTAATAAAAACAAAAAATTTAATCAAAAAGGTGTACTTTCAAAAAGAAACACATAAGGAAACCTTCTGTGTATACTGTCAGAATTGTGCGTAACATAGTACCAGTAACCTAAAAATTATTAACATGCACAATCTATCTAAGCAAAAAGTCTAACATAGTAAATAAGGAAATAGAGTACTGAAATATCAAAAATATGTAAAGCCATAAATAAAGTGATAAAGAGATGTTAAGAAAATGTCACGGATTTTGTAGCTCAATGAGATAATCGGCCAGATTATGCATCAGATCATCATCATCCTCATTAGCTACTTCTTCTCCTTCATTTGTAGCTTCTTGGTCAGTTGTAGGGCTTTGATCAGTCGCAGGACCTGCCTCCTCCTGAAAAATAGGCCTATCCCCAGGCCATGCAACATGCGCTCTGAATTGATCAGGAGTAGGCCAAGGAAATGGGTTTGGATCCTGGCGATGTTGATGCTGTGTATAGTTGTAGAAACTTTCATTAAGTTGCATCGGGCCTATGTAATTGGCAACTTGTTGGTCAACCATATGTTGCATGTAAGTATGCATCTGGAGTTCCATTCTCTGAAGATGAGCTGAAAGGGACTCCAAGGATGTTGGCTCCTGTGGCTGCTGCTGCTCCACCTGTCTAGCTAGGCAGTATTTTTCAATGAATGCCCGGTTGATGGGAGGTCGGATCGTCTTGGAAGGTAGTACCTTCACTCCATAAAATTGGCATAAACTAGTAATTAAAGCAGGAAATCCAAGTGCTTTGTTGGATTTTTTGGGTTGAGCGGATGTCGAGGAGGTTCTGTGATGACAAATTGGTGAATAGCCTCTGAAATTAACTGTGCCACATTAATATTGAGTTGTTCTATGCAACTAAAAATGAGTTGACATTTAGGCATAGTTAAATCAGAATTGTGGTCACTTGAAAGCACATTGCTAAGGAGAAAGGTCATCCATATTTAGGTTAAAGTTTTCATATTGGTTCTCAGTAGTCTTACCCTGCTACCTACCATATTTCTAGCAAAATCACATTCGGGTAAATAAAGTAACTGGACTACAACTTCTTCACCAAACCCTCCAAGGATGCTCCTCCTTGTAGTATAGTCACATAATTGTTCTTCTTCCAAAATTAGTGGATTCCCTAGAAATTGATTAATAGCATCAGGGTCATATAAGGAATCTACTGGCCACGGACTAGGGAACGCTGATCCATAATGCCTTCTTCAATTGGCCATGCGTTGGCATAAAATTCTAAGACTATGGCAGTATCAAATTTTTGTAGTGGTGTTGCAAGTGGCCTCCAACGTCTCCTATCAATCTCCGCAGTGAATTCTGGATATTCACCGTCCATTAGCTGAACTCTCTGTTCTTTGAGGAATGACTAGTTCTTAATGACTTCAAACCGCTTTTGGTTCTCCTCACTACGGAACCTCTGTGCATCCAATATAAAATCTGCAAGAAGAATGGAGCTTGAGCCTTCTCCTGCATGCCTGGCTTTTTTGGTTGACAGCTTCTTGGGAGCCATCTGAAAAGCATCTCAACAACAAAAATTAAATATGATAATTCTTTGTAGCCCAAGTACCAAAATAGAGTTAGAGATTGCTAATTCAGATTGCTTAAGTTAATTTATCATGATGCAATAGGCAGCGGGTATTTAGATTAACAACTACCTATTCTTTTGCAAATGGCACTAAAATTTCAGCCTTCAAAATATATGATGATTCAACCAATTTGGAACAGTTTCACACTTATTACTCCAAAAATTATTTCAAACAAATGTATGCTTTTATGAAGAATCAATCTAAGTGCTTTAAACTTTGAAGATATGGTTGTGAAATTTTAATGAAAATTCAAAGTTATGCACAAAGGTCTTTCAAGCTTTCTAATACATTCAGGGAGTAATTTTCGTGCAAAAAGAATGAAGAAAAACATGGTTGTTTTCATTGAGGCATTTAACCAAACAGTTGGTGTGCACTCATTATTGTTCATGAAATTTAAAGGATTTTGCATATAGATTACACCAAAATTTCAGAAAATAAGAAGAAGAACAGAGACATTTAGAATAAACATTTCAAATCAATCTCACAATGGAACATCAATTCGTAACTTCTTGACCTAACTATGCTTGAAAGTTTAGAAGAAAACATTAAAACTACATTATCACAATCTAAATATACAATAAATCTAAATGGAATCATGCATTCTATGACTAATTTCAAGGGATAAGGGAACTTACTTGATTGAAGTATGGAGAATGGGAATAGATGTAGTGGCTTGGGCGAGTTAAAGAAAAGATGGTGAGGTGAATTTGGGTTAGAATTGGAGAAAGCAAAATATTTGGGTGAAATGGGGTGAAATTCATTTTCACCCCTCCGTTATCCTTTGGCTTCAGATGACCACTCGCCCAAGCGAGTGTTTTGGTCATGGTAAACTCGCCTCAGCGAGTTAAAGCTCAATTTTTTTTAAAATAGAAAATATATTTTATTAACTTAGTTTCTTACTACCCTACCAAGACCTTATCCTATATTTAAATATTTTAAATATTTAAGAAAACTAAATAATATAAATATTTAAGCAAAATAAACAATATTTAAAAGGAAAGGTTAGAATGTACTAGGTTGCCTCCTAGAAGCGCTTCTTTAACGTCATCTAAGCTGGACGCTTTTGCTGTAGCTCAAACTTCTTGCAAGTGGATCACAGTGGTGAGTCTTTCAACATCACCACTCAAATAAGGTTTGATTCTGCTACCATTTACAGTCCATGTCCTTTTCGTGACTAGATCTTTAAGGACTACAGCTCCATGTGGCATGACTTCATTGATGATGAATGGCCCAGACCATTTGGATTTTAGCTTACCTAGAAACAATCTTAATCTAGAATTAAATAACAAAACTTGTTGCCCAGGTTGAAAATTCTTTTTCAAAAGCTTTTTATCATGATAGAATTTAACTCATTGCTTATAAAGCTTAGAATTTTCATATGCTTGAAGCCTTAATTCCTCTAGTTCATGAAGTTGGAGCTTCCAGTGTTCACCGGCTGCATTAGAATCAAAATTCAGAAATTTCAATGCCTAGTAAGCTTTATGTTCTAATTCAACAGGTAAATGACAAGATTTGCCATAGACCAATTGAAAGGGTGTGAGTCCTGTATGAGATTTGTATGTTGTTCTGTATGCCCACAGAGCTTCATCTAGCTTTTGAGACCAATCCTTCCTTGATTGAGCAACTATTTTCTCCAATATCCTTTTAACCTGGTAATGTATCGAGTTCCTTTACATGCAACAGGTGAAAACCATTATTGATTTCTTGCATGCATGTATGTAGGGCGCGACGCTGAAGATCGTGGTGTTCAAAATCATGAGGGTGGACGAACTAGCAAGGAACGCCGAACAGGTATGCTCCCTGTTCTTGAGAGTCCTTCTCTGGACCGCGTTCCACCATACTCCGAGGGAGTGATGGTTGTTATATGTCATTATGCATGTATTGGAATTGGGTGTTAGTGTTTTCTATTTGATAACATGTATATGATTTGCACTATGATCGCTTTGTTGTGATATTTGAGATTCTTTGGCCAGTAGAATGGACAAACATGGACTTTGAGCCATAGATGTCCTCGCGGAACCCAGAGGGAATGTGCCCATTAAGTTGAATGATCTTTCTCAGAGGGTGTCTGCACAAAGTCCTGAGGGAATGTACCCATTAAGTTGGATGATCTTCCTCAGGCAAGGATATACAAGGGAATGTGCTCATTAAGTTGGATGATTTCTCTTGTTATATTTGTGTGATTATATACATGTGATGTGTTCTTTTGTAAGTCGGGATAGCTAGCTTGTGTAATGTCGTTTTGATGCTTTGTGTCGTGGAAGTGAACCCGGGAAAGGAGAAGCCTCCAGAACCCGGAGTTTACTGAGATTGTTATCTCACCCCAGTTGGGGATTATATTGTTATTGTAGGTGATGAGTACAAAGAGAACGGCGGATTCCGGGGCAACAGGCCAGGGTAGCGAGGCAGTCCGAGGGATTTTGGACGAGAAATCGAGCCGGGACGGGTTCTTCGTGAACCTTAGTCTTTTGGGAGCATGTGGCTCTGTACTTTTGGTTATGTATTTACACATGCTTGTAGCTCTGCCCTCAAGGGTATCATACCCGGGGTCTTTTATGCTTGTAAACTCATGAACTATTATCATACATAATGCAAAGTTTTTATCTTCTTGTGGACGTACGATGATGTCATGTTATTAGTTGCTTCCTTATTTATTCTTGTTATATTAACTACTGCGCTTGACGACCATCATGGAATGTTAACAACCTGGATGCATACGGGTTGTTACAACTGCACGAAGAGGAACACTTTAATCGGAGCGAAATCTTCAAAACTCAACTTGAGGATTCGGTAGAGAACAGTGCCTTCAATCCTCCTTTCTTGGTTTCTTTGAGGCAATTTTGGTTTCCTTTGTCTTCTCCTAGCTAGTTTAAGTTTTTCTTAGTGTCTCTTAAGTTTTGGGTACTGTTGTTGGGAGTTTTATACTTCCTTTGAAAAATCCTTTGAAAATTAGATGTTATAAAAGTCTCTTTTTTATGAATTTGATGTCATTTCAGTGATCCTTGTTGAACCCCAGTCACATTGGTATGATTGGAATTTCAAAATGATGTCTTTTGATGTGAACTCCCAAATCACCGTTTATCCCTTTTTTGATTTGAGTGGGTAGTTGACCCCAACTGTTAACATTGACCTTGTCTTTGAAATCTATACTAAATTATCTTCAATTTGGTATATAGAGCTCCGTACTTGGACAAAAACACACGTATTCGAAGGATCACAAAACAACGCTGCGAGGATTTAACAGGAGAACTTCTAGTTAGGTAAGGGGAGTTTATTATTTAGTTATAGTTTTGGTACCATAGTTGGGGGCCAGGGAGTCCAACTATGAGGATATTTGTTTGTCCTTGTTGTGCGTTGGTTTTCAAGAAAAGTTATGTTTTAAACTAATGGGATGCAATATATTTATTATTAATGTATGTTTGTTCCTGTTGTGCTCGTTTTCAAGAAAAACTGTGTTTTTTAACTAATGGGATGCGATGAATTTGCTTGTTGATGGATAAAACTGTGACTGGTGTTGTTGTTGTAATGATTGGATTTTTGGAAAAAGTCTTAATTACAGAGGAGACTCTGCCCAAATTTTTATAATGCGTCCTCCTATTTAATTATTTATTAAATTTTTAAACGGGCATAAGAGTGTGTTTTTTATATTGTAGTCCTCCTCTTTAATTTAGAATTTTCCTAAAATACTAGTCTCATGGTAATATGAATTGTGAATGAATGAGATGATGTTGAAATGGGATAATGTGACTGGGTTGATGATGATGTAATGAGATAATGTTGATGACGTTGAATATTGATGTTTATAATGATGATATTGAAATAAAATGATGTTGATGTTGTTGATGATATTGAAATTGAGATGTTATTGATGTGGTTGGTGATGTTTAAATGAGATGATATTGATATGCATGATGATGATATTGAGATGATATGATGTTGAGGTTGATAATGACATTGATGAGAGATAATGTTGATGTGAACAATGTCATTGTGTGATGTGGATATACATGGATACCCATATGTTACCCTTGCGAGGAAGGATGTGTTCCTAGCTAGGTTATGCATTAATGATGCCCATGGTTGTATGTTGTATATGTCCACGTGAGATGCAGTGACCGGTTGGTTACCTTGCGAGGAAGGATGTGTTCCTAGCCACGGTCAGTGCATCAGTGATGTTGTGTATGTACATGGGGGTGCATGATTGGATAACCTTGCGAGTGAGGGTTTACAAATTTTAAGCATCCCAAGAGAGAAAGAGATTATTTAAAATCCCAGTCCCTATCTATCCATGGTCAGTGCATTGATGGTGCCCATGTTTCATACTTCATATTTGCATGGATGGAAATAGAATGATGGACAGTAAGTACCGGGGGTACTAGAGGCAATCACTCTGTTTGGAACTCCCTTGTAACTCAGGACTGATCACCATGGGGGGGGAGTGACCAGTGCACGACACAGTTACCTCGGCAAGCTATTGCATCATTTTCCTGAAAGAGGCTATTTCCATAAGGATGGTACTACATTGCATTCTGATAGTTGAGTTAGGTGCATGCATCATTCTTAGCATAATTGTGTTGAATTGTGGAAAAGTGGATGACTAGTTTGTTGCATGTGGGTGTGTAATTGATTGATTTTAGGAATGGTTGGAGTTTTTATTGTTGTTCTCTTTTAATTAATGTTATATGGTACTTGTTATTTTTGGTAAAATAAACTCACCCTTGCATTTGTTGTACCGTATGGTTGGTACCTGTGATGACCGTGAACCTTCGTTCGTGTGAGCAGATGAGCAGTAATAGGTGACCTTGGAGGGAGATATTCTTTTTGTTGGAGCTGCCAAGCCAACGTGATGACATTGGAATTCTTTTTGGAAAGAGTTGAATTTTTGTTAATCAACTCTTTTATAGTTAATCCCTTAATTCTTTTTGTGGGAATGTATACTTTGAGTTGTAAATACATGTAAAACTAAATTAAGTTGTAAACATGTGAATGATGAGTATTGATTTAGTATATATATATATACACACACACACACACACACACACACACACACATATGTATTCAATTATTGTAATTGTATCGTGTGTATGATGATTGTATTATTGCCAAAAATTTACTACCATTTTCTTAATCAAATTAATGGTTATTTGTGTGTGTATTTCTTTGTTTTCAGTTTTCTGTGGTGTTCATCTTGAAGATTTCATACTCATGAATCAAGGCATGCTTCCTTGATCTTCTAACTTCATATGTACCTTCATGAATGACTTCCAACATCTCTCACATCTCCTTTGCACTTTTACACATAACAGTTCCAAAGAATTCATTAGAAGAAAGTGCAGAAGTAATCATATTATTAGCTTTAAAATCATATTGAACAACTCTCTTTTCAGGATATGTCATCTCATCCCATTCTTTTGGAATCATATTATTACCAACAATTTTCATAGGACCCAAATGACATTTTTCTATTGCATTCCAAGCACCTAGGTCATTTGATTGAATGAAAATTTGCATTCTATATTTCCAGAAACTGAAATGCTCTCCTTCAAATATCGGAGGACGATTGAGAGAGACACCCTCCTTGAAGGTAATTTGTGTGGTATTCATTTTCTTTTAAAAAAAGATAGTGATCTTTGAAAATACAATGAATATCTAATCTAATAAACCAAGAGGGGAGGGGTGAATTGGTTTATAAAACTTTTTGACTTTTCTTGAAATTCAAACTCAGCGGAAGATAAACAATGGATCATATCTTTAAACCAAACACTTTTAATAAGCAATATTCTCTTTTCCAATCACTTAACTCATGTGCTGAAACAAAATCAGAATTGATTCACAACCCAATACCACAAGCAATTGAATGTAATGTAAATCAAAACACAATTACACACAAGTTTATACTGGTTCACCTCTAACCACTTGAGGCTACATCCAGTTGTCTTCTAATCCAAACCAGATTAGAGTTCCACTAACAAGATTCTGTTCTTTACAAGCAATCAACCAAGTCTCTTTCACCCACCCTAGGCAAAAATCTAAATCTAACACTAAGATTTATCTAAAGACTTTAGAACCTGAGCACACCACTCAGTTCAACCCACTAGAAACCCTATCTAGTTATGCTTTAAAGAATTCTAACTTGTTACATGGACAATTACAACACAAACAGTAAAATACAGAATTAAATCTCACAAAGAGTTAAGCATAAGGTTCAAGAAGGATATCACCTAAAATTCCATTTGCAGCTGAAAGGATTTCAAACGAAATTGATAACCTGGTGATGAATGCAATGCCTTCTTGAATGATCTTGAAAAAGATTAATGCATGAATGATCACTAATCACTTTCTTCTTCTATGCAACCTTCATGTTTTACACTTCTAAGAACAACAAGACTTTAAAAGACTCTCTTTTATGCTTTTTATCACTCAAAGAACAATAGAACTTTTGTATGTAATGAGTGCTTTTGAAATCTATTTCTTTTGGTCAGAGTCACTGCATGCCTATTTATAAAAAAACAGATTTAACAGACTGTAATCGATTATTTCGCAAATGTAATCGATTAATTTAACTAATGTAATCGATTAATTCGACCATTTAATCGATTAAAGTGTTCATAGCAGTTCTGGAAAATAAGCATGATCAAAGTAATCGATTATCTTACCTTTTAATCGATTATTCCAGTGAGCTTCACTTTTGCCTCTAGCATGTTTAATCGATTACAATCAATTGGTAATCGATTAAATCACCTTCTATACTACACAGAATTAGGCAGAGTGCTTATGTAATCGATTATTTACTTGTGTAATCGATTATTGCAGTCTTAAAACATTTTATGCATATTTAAAACTCATCAATGTATTCTTAATCAAATGCATATGTTATTTCTTTTTACCTAAGCATGAATGCATGTTGGATTGATTTTATTAGTAGCTGCAAATGATTATTTAGGTTATTCCTTTTAATGAACTAAACTTAACAAACAAAATAAAAATTACAAAGCATGAATCAAATATCAAAACTTGTCTTCTTCAGATTCTTCAATCACTTGAATCTAACAATCTTGAATAACACTCAAGAACCTGCTCTGATACCAATTGAAAACAATATGAACACACACAATAACCAAGAAGAGGGTGAATTGGTTGAAACTTGACCTTTTAAAATCTTTTTAGAAAATCAGAGTTATAGGATCTTTATCACAATTAAACCAAGAATGCTTCAATTCAATCAAACCACTCAGCCCAAGAAAGCAATTACAAAAACGTCACTAGTTGAGTAATAAATAATTCACCAAGAATCACATATTAAGACAGCAATAAGAGATTAAAGAAAGTAATCAACACAAGGACTTATACTAGTTCATCTCTCAACAATAGAAGCTACATCTAGATCTTCTAATCAAAACTTGATTAGAGTTCCACTATTCACAAAATTCAGTTCTTACAAGCTTTACAACAATCACCCTTTATCAAACCTAGATAAGGAACAAAAATATAAAACCCTATTCAAGTCCTAGTGATTAAGACATGGAGAACCCTTCTCTACTCTTCCCTCTAGAGAAACCCACTCTAGAAAAAGCTTCAAGAACCCTTTGTAAAAGTTACAAACAACCAAAAATTCTAAAACGAATTTACAAGTAAAGTTAATGGAGAGAGACAACCTGATGATCCAATGAATATGATTTACCAATCAGAGTTGAAATGAAAAATAAATTTCAGAACTTCTTCTCCAAATGCTTATTTGAAATCTTGCCCAATAAATCTTTCAATACACAATGAAGATTTGAATATGTAGGACAAGAACTTTAGAACTCAGAATATTCTTTCTCACTTTTAGAAGGCTTTTGAAAACTTTGAAAATTTCATAGAGCAAAGTGTTGTAAGTTTCAAAAAAACCCATCAGCTAGTTATAAAAAACAGTTGTAACTGAATGTAATCGATTACATCGTCAAAGTAATCGATTACACTTCCAATGTAATCGATTAAAAACAAATTTAATCGATTAAAATGTTCTTCAGATTTTTGGAAAGGATATATGAACAAAGCAATCGATTATTTTGACCTGTAATCGATTACTACAGGGATTCTTATTTTCATAAATGTACTAAGTAATCGATTACGGACAAGTGGTAATCGATTATCACAATCAAGTCATGTTTTGTGTTTATACTTAGTAATCGACTACTTAATGATTGTAATCGATTAAAATGTTCTTCATGGCTCAAGTAATAGATTACCAATATGTGGTAATCAATTAATGCGGTCCAAAACAGTTTTTCCAAAAACTTGAAACTATGAGTACTTGACTTTGATGCAATCATGAAATCTAAGACCTTTTTCACAAACCACGTGCTTTTGTAAAATCATGAATGCAAATCAATGAATAATGTTTGATGCAATGCAAAGGATCATAGGATGATTCTCTCCTACATTAAGCAATTATAAATGCCTTCAATTGAATGGCATGCTAAAAGCTAAAAAACTTATCCATCTATCTTAATCTTTCTTCATGCTCCCCCTGTATCTAACAGAGAGAAGAGGTTAAGAAAGGTTTGTGTGAGAAGGTGTTAAAGATGAGAAGGTTGAGTCTGGATTTGCTGAGAAAGGTTTAGGATCACAGTATGGTTGGTAAAGGGAGAAACAGTTCTAGAAGTTCAAGTTCTAGAAAACTCAAGGCAAAAAATCTAACCCTATAAATAAAGGGAACAAAAATGGAGAATTTTTTTTTCTTTTAGGGAGAAAGAAGATAGAAATTTGATTTTTGAAAAAATAAATTTAATCAAAGTTAATATAAAGGAACATGTAAATAGCAATTATCCTTAGTTTGGGAGTGTGTTTTAATTTTTTTTTTATTATTGGTGTGGTTAAATAGTAGAATGATTAAATTGAGTTGAAGTTATTGTAAATGCAAATTATCCTTAATTCCATGAGAAATTGATGAACCTACAACTTGATTCTTCATATTGAAGTTCCTCAAGTCCTAATACTATGGTGAACAAGAGATATAGGGAAAGATTTGAAATTGTCGAAAATTATCTAAGTGAGATTACTATGGCGTTGCAAATGCATGAAGACATGGAGGTCGTAACCTTCAACGTAGATCCTTTCTCTTATCCTTATTCAGATCTTTTTATCTCAACAACCATTTTGTTTTTAAATATTCCCTTATTTTAAGGAGGAAGAAGAGGGCACTCTAGGGGAGAAAAATCATAAAATGTCATGCGCAATGCACATGATTCATTTTTGTCAAACATTTAAATGGCATTAACAGGGTAGAGGGGTCAGGTGTAATCATTGATGAAAAATTAAGGAGTTTTTGGTAGGGATAAAAAATAGAAGGATGTTGGATGTAATAAGTGCAAACCTCACAAGTGAGTTATCTGTGTAATTTAGTCTTAAATATTCTTGTAATGTATTTTCATATCTATTTCCTTCATTTTCATATCTATTTCCTTCTCAGACACAAGCTTCCTATGCTTTTTATTCTTTATAATTTCTCATTTATTTGTTCCTCAATCATGTTTATGAGCAACTCATAAATAGAAGTGCCTCATACAATACCAAGACTTACAAACTGATGTAAAACTGCTAGTACATTTGTAGGCAATTTCCATAACAATGAATGTATAATAATACCCTTGATCATTCTTCTCTGCATATAGGAGAGTAAAGTAAACGTATATAGCAGCGTAGAGTTTGAAACAAGTCAAACAAGTAATTGGAAGCAACATGTAGAAATGTTATTGGAAATTTCATAAACAGAATTCCTTGTTCGAATTATATCCACACCAACTACAAGAAATGAAAGAAGGAATATGTTGTACATTGAAATAAACTGAAGTGGAAATGCGTTAATCATCTTCCATCACCAAAATCTATTAATTCAAGATTTCTCAAGCTGTCATATCCAGTACTTTGAAGGTCACTACTATCACCATGTTCACGAGTGCTATATGCCTCATGAAGCAAGTATTGAGTCTCCTGGAAATTTTGGCTTTTATTGGTCCATGGGTGTTTCTCCATTCGTCTTACTTCTTCCAACGTCATTGCTACTTCCTTCATGCTAGGCCTTTCTTCCCCTCTAAGTCTCAAGCACTTTTCAGCAAGAATAGCAACCTCCATGATCTCTTGTTTATTTTTTTCATCCAAAATTCCTATTTGAAGAACTTCAAATAAGCGATCATCTTTCAAGCAAGAAAGAAAATGAACTGTAAGACTTCGTTTCTCTTCAGACCTGTCAAAAGAGAAAGGTTTCTCTCCTGTTAGCAGTTCTACAAGCACTACGCGAAAGCTATAAACGTCACTTTTTTCAGTCAATTGGCTTGTTTGCATGTACTCTGGGTCTAAATACCCAAAGGTTCCTTGCACGATTGTGGCTAATTCAGTTTGGTCAAGTGGAACCAATCTTGAAGCACCAAAATCAGACACTTTGGCAGTGTAAGTATTATCTAAGAGTATGTTGGCAGCCTTCACATCTCTGTGGATGA
>QARZ01041112.1:365421-386874 GCA_013407115.1 Glycine latifolia | reverse complement strand
TGTTATGAAACTTAAATTAGCGGTTTTCTTTCCAAAATAAATGGTAATTAGGAATAAATAGCGTAACAGAAGACAAGCCATTCAATGGCCATTATGTTTTAATTTATGGAGAGGCAAACATTCTGCCTATAAATTGTTGTAATTTTCATTTGTAAGAAACAACAAGAGAAGCTATCAATAGAGAGTAATACAGAAAGTATTTTCCATATACATTTCTTGTTGTCAAATTGGTATCAGAGCTATCAAGAGAGAAGGCTGCGGTGTGCGCTAGCCAATAGAGAGAGAGGAGTGTATTAGAGCTCTGTGAGGTGTGTGAGTTGAGTGTAAACACTTGAAGAAAAATGGCAAGTCTGACCGGTGGCATCCCGTTACCCAAATTGACGAAAGGCACCAACTATGATAACTGGAAGGTGCAGATGAAGGCTCTTCTCGGCTCCCAAGATAACTGGGACGTGGTCGAGAATGGATATGAGGAACCGGCGAGTACAGATGGATATTCAAATGCCCAAATGAACGCATTGAAAGCCATCCGAGCTAAGGACAAGGCGGCTCTGTATCTGCTATACCGAGCTGTTGATGAGTCCGGCTTTGAGAAGATAGCAAATGCAAAATCTTCCAAAGATGCATGGGATATACTCGAAAAAACAAATAAAGGAGACGAACGTGTGAAGCAAGTCCGACTTCAAACCCTTAGAGGCGAGTTGGAAAACATGAGAATGAAGGAATCTGAAAGCGTGTCCGAGTTCATTACTCGGGTGGAGGCCGTGGTAAACAAGTTGAGTCAGAATGGCGAGTCTCTCTCGACAAACCGAGTTGTTGAAAAGATTCTGAGATCATTGACAGATGATTTCGAGAATATCGTATGCGCAATAGAGGAGTCCAAGGATCTATCATCGCTCACCCTTCAAGAGCTTGTTGGGTCCCTGGAAGCGCATGAGCAGAGAAAGAAAAATAAGAAGGCGGAGTCCCTTGAACAGGCTCTCCAGGCGAAGGCGACAATAAAAGAAGAGAAAGTGTTTTATACTCAAAATACCAGAGGCAAAATAAAAGGTAGAGGCCGAGGAAGAGGAGGCCGAGGAAGTGAACAAGTCGGCCAACAGAATTGGCATGGCCGAGGAAGTGAACAAGTCGGCCAACAGAATTGGCGTGGCCGAGGTCAGATTCGGACCGACCGAACAAACACAAACAATTTTGAATGCTATAACTGTGGGAGGTATGGGCATATAGCCAAGGATTGTTACTCGGTAAAATGCTACAACTGTGGAAAGTTGGGTCATATTTCCAAAGATTGTAGGCTTGAAAAGAAAAAGGAGGAACCAACAAACTTCCTTGCCGAGAAAGAAGATGAAGGATTGCTGCTGGCGACAAACATTCCGGAAACCGAGCCGAGATGTTCTAATAACTCGGTTTGGTACTTGGACACCGGCGCGAGTAACCACATGTGTGGTGACGAGAGTTTATTTAAGATACTTTCAAAGGAGGAGTCCGGATCGGTTTCCTTCGGTGATGCTTCGAAAGTAATCGTCAAAGGCCGAGGAACGATCTGGTATCAACAGCAAAATGGGCGAATAGGAGAGATCAAGGATGTATACTACGTACCTGATCTCAAAAGCAACATTCTGAGCATGGGACAGATAATGGAGAAGGGGTACTTGGTTCTGATGAAGGACCGAGAATTACAACTGAAGGATAAATCCGGGAGGCTCGTTGCCCGGGTAGAAATGAAGAAAAATCGCATGTACAAACTTGAGCTGAAAATAGTTCAAGATCAATGCATGAATCTAGATATGGAAGATGAGGCCATGAAGTGGCATTTTCGGTTTGGTCATCTTCATTTTGGTGGATTGACCGAGCTGGTGAAAAAGGAGATGGTGCTCGGACTACCCAAAATGGAGTTCGGCAAGAGGTTCTGTGAAGAATGTGTGATCGGGAAGCAAACCAGGACTTCTTTCCCGAGGAGGTCGGAATACCGAGCAAAGGAGCAACTCGGCCTAATCCATACCGATGTGTGTGGGCCAATAACTCCAGAATCATTCAGTGGTAAGAGATACTTCGTCTCTTTCATTGATGATTTCTCGAGAAAGACGTGGGTTTACTTTCTGAAGGAGAAGTCAAAAGTGTTTGAAACCTTCAAGAAATTCAAAGTGATGGTGGAGAAAGAAACGAACAGACACATCAAAGCAGTCCGATCTGACAGAGGAGGCGAGTTCACTTCTGCCGAGTTCAACAAATACTGCGAAGAACATGGGATCAAGCATTTCTTGACTGCCCCATATACTCCTCAGCAAAACGGAGTAGCAGAACGAAAGAACCGAACTATTCTCGATATGGTTCGATCTATGTTGAAAGGAAAGAACATGCCGAAGAAGTTTTGGGCAGAGGCCGTGCAGTGTGCAGTCTATGTGCAAAACAGATGTCCACATGTGAAGCTAGGCGAGAAGACACCTCAGGAGATGTGGAGCGGTATGAAGCCGACTGTCTCTCATTTGAAGGTGTTCGGTAGCGTGGCCTATGGGCTAGTACCGAGTCAACACAGGACAAAATTAGAAGATCGGAGCAAGAAGTACATATTCATTGGGTATGATGAAAAATCTAAGGCATATAAATTATTTGATCCTATTAACAAAAAGGTGGTGGTAAGCCGAGATGTTCACGTGGAGGAAACAAAGCAATGGTGTTGGAGTAACCCGGTCGAAGCAGAAACTAGCTCGGAAATGGTTGTGCCTTCAACAGAAACAACTACCGAGCTCTCAGATGAAGAAGACGAGCCACTACGGCCCAGGACGAGAAGCCTGCAGGAAATATACGACAATACAAATGAAGTTCATGTTGTATGTCTTCTAGCCGACTCTGAAGACTTGAGTTTTGAGAAAGCTGTCCAAGATGAGAAGTGGAGAACAGCCATGGAAGAGGAGATTGAGGCGATTGAACGCAACAAAACGTGGGAACTGACCGACCTTCCTGAAGAAGCTCGGCCCATTGGAGTAAAATGGGTGTACAAGAAAAAGATGAATGCTAAGGGAGAGGTTGAGCGGTATAAGGCTCGACTTGTGGTAAAAGGCTATAAACAAAAGGAGGGAATAGATTATGATGAAGTATTTGCTCCTGTCACGAGAATGGAGACAATCCGACTTCTGATCTCGTTAGCCGCCCAGAACCAATGGCCGATCCTACAGATGGATGTGAAGTCGGCCTTTCTAAATGGAGTGCTGAAAGAGGAGGTGTACGTCGAGCAACCACTCGGATACATGAAGAGAGGAGATGAGAAGAAGGTGCTAAGGTTGAAAAAAGCCCTCTATGGGCTGAAGCAGGCACCTCGCGCTTGGAATGAGAGAATTGACGGATATCTCAAGGAAAACGGGTACGAGCAATGTCCGTATGAGCATGCCTTATACACAAAGAAATCAGAGAAAGATATGATGGTAGTAGCTCTCTATGTTAACGACCTCATATTCACCGGAAGCAACGCGAAGATGATTAAGGAGTTCAAGGAGGTAATGAAGAAAGAGTTCGAGATGACAGATCTAGGCTTGATGAAATATTTTCTTGGCCTAGAAGTGAAGCAGTCGGAGGAAGGGATTTTTATATCCCAAGAGAGGTACGCTCTTGAAATTTTAAAGAAGTTTAAAATGGAGGACTGCAACCCGGTTTCTACTCCAATGGAACCAGGCACTAAACTCTCAAAGTTTGATGGAGGAGAACGAGCTGATTCTGTGAGATATCGAAGTTTAATCGGAAGTCTGAGGTACCTTACAAGCACGAGACCCGACCTAATGCTAAGTGTTGGGATAACGAGCAGATTTATGGAGGATCCGAGCTACACACATTGGAAGGCTTTGAAGAGAATTCTAAGATATGTCCGAGGAACCCTATCACTTGGTCTTCTCTATTCAAAATCGGATGACTACCGACTAGTAGGTTACTCGGATAGCGATTGGTGTGGTGATATTGATGACCGGAAAAGTACTTCGGGTTATGTATTCTTACTCGGGAATACGGCTTTTACTTGGCTATCAAAGAAGCAACCCATTGTAACCTTGTCGACCTGCGAGGCCGAGTATGTGGCAGTTTCTTGGAGTGTATGTCATGCAGTTTGGATTTCAAATCTACTAAGGCATCTGGGAGTGATCCGAGTTGAAGGGACCGTGATCCGAGTTGACAACAAGTTGGCAATCGAGCTAGCAAAGAACCCGGTCAATCACGGAAGAAGTAAGCACATCGATGTCCGATTTCATTTTATCCGAGAACAAGTCAAAGAAGGAAAAGTCGAGTTGGAGCATGTTGAAAGCCGAGCTCAAGCCGCGGACGTTTTCACCAAACCGCTGCCGACCACATTGCTGGAGAACTGTAAGCGGTTGATTGGAATGAGAGATGGAAAGAGTATTTAAGTTTAAGGGGGAGATTTGTTATGAAACTTAAATTAGCGGTTTTCTTTCCAAAATAAATGGTAATTAGGAATAAATAGCGTAACAGAAGACAAGCCATTCAATGGCCATTATGTTTTAATTTATGGAGAGGCAAACATTCTGCCTATAAATTGTTGTAATTTTCATTTGTAAGAAACAACAAGAGAAGCTATCAATAGAGAGTAATACAGAAAGTATTTTCCATATACATTTCTTGTTGTCAGATGATGGGTATGGAAGCTGCTGAGTGTAGATATGATAGAGCTCCAGCTACCTCTGTTGCTACCCTTAGACGGGTTTTCCAGGATACATTAGCTACCTTGTGTTCATTGTGTAAATAATCAAAAAGGGTACCATTGTTAACAAATTCATAAACTAGTAAAGGAACTTCTGTCTCTAGACAACAACCCAACAGTTTGACCACATTCCTGTGATTAATTTGTGATAATACAATGACCTCATTAATGAATTGCTCTATTTGGTTCTGATCCACTATTTTGGACTTTTTGATAGCAACGACCCTGTTATCTGACAGAAATCCTTTAAAAACTGTACCATAACCTCCTTTACCAATGACTAACTTCTCATCAAAATTGTTGGTTGCTTTTTCAAGTTGCTCTGCATTGAAAATTGTAGTTGATTGAGACGAGTCTTTCCTTGTAGAGAGTTGCTGTCTTAGAATGATGCCCCCATTTTGCTGAAAGAACTTCTCCTTTAATTTTAGGACTTTCCTTTTCTGGTATATCAAGTATACCCAAGAAATTCCCATAAATAGAGCAATTAATCCTACACCTCCACCTAATTAAAGCAATTATGTAATTGAGCACTTAATAATTATATACTAACTTCTATAAATGAAAATATACTATGTATGACCAAAAGGGAAGAAAAACAAAAGCTACACGAGCTAATTATTACTATTTGCTTACCAATGGCGACTTTGGTAAATACGTCATTTCGCTGGTTTTGTCGACATCCTCCATCTTCTTTTATTCCATTTCCGATAAGTCCTTCAGGACAGAAACATTCGAAAGATCCAGGGGTTTCACGACAGTATTCATCACTTGCGCAATTGTGCCGACCACTCGTACATTCTAAAATGTCTACAGAGGTCAAACAAAAATAATAATCAATTATCAATTATAAAAAAAAATATCATTTAAATAAATGTAACGTGACAACATTTTGTTCATTCTTTTTTTTTTCTAAATTTTCACAGCCATTTTATTTTATTTTTTAGTTCATCAAAATGCATATTTATGATAATTAAAATAATTTTTTTAATGATTTAATACTTATTACAGTAATCAATCATGATAGAATCTAACCAATTATTAATTATCAATGATTGTATATTTATAAAAGAAAGTTTGCCACTAAACATATGTCATGTGACAACACATTTATTCCTTTTCCTCCAAAATTTCACAAAAATAATTATAAATAATTTATCTTATTAAGACACTCCAGTGGAGTACGTGAACAAGTCATTATTAAAGGTTATTTTAAAATACATCCATAATATAATTTATTAATATATTTCAAAAAAACACCAGATGTATGTTAAAAAATACTTGTTGGACTTGTTAATCTAAACATACACACTTTTTTTAAATTGTAATACTTTAAAGTATATTGATGGTGTAGCTTGTTCACATAGTCCAACAAAAATAAATTGATGTGCTCTAAGAAATCTCTATCTTCTTATCTATGTATCTATCTATATATCTATTACACATATCTGCTAAAAATGTTCAACAAAATAATTGATAATTGTATTAAAAGACTCATAATAATTAAAATATATAAAAATTATAAAGCATAAACTTAATACCCACGCAAGCCCCAGATTATTAAGCTAGTTTCATGAAATAACAAAGTTGAAATAATCAATGTCTTGCTTATCAAAAGAAGAAGAAAAAAAAACAATGGCGACATATACTTTTATCAAATTTCTAAAGTCAATGGAACAAGTCAACCAATGATACTAAATAAATTATCAATTATATTAAGCGTTCAGCATGATTAATTAATTACCTACCTTGGCAACCATCTGGATGGTACGGGTTTCCCTCATAAACTTCTTTACATTTGCATCCATAACTATTTCTAATAACCGAGTCCTCACAATAGCTATTAGTATTCTTGCATGCATAGTCGGTTTTAGTCTTGGAATTGAAACATGTCTGATTTCCAACAGTCCAATCTACGACAAAGGGTGCCTTTTGGAACGGGAGACTGTTTAAATGATCCATTGAGAAAGTATAGTTGCCATTTTTTATGACAAAGGAATAGCTGCAGTTGTTGAAGTGGGAAGAGGAATTGAAATTGTTAAAGCTGAATGCCTGTATGGTAATATTCATCATTCCGGGAGGTATATCCAGCTGTCAGTGGGAGTTATAAGGTTAATTTGGAATTAAAAAAGATAGAGTAATCGTGGTTTGAATCACCTCGATAATATTTTAACAAAAATTAACCATTGACTTGGTCGATAAAAAAAAATTACCCACCCGGCAACATCCTATCCCCGTACGGTTTCCATCTCTCTGCATGATTTGCACACTGGCTTCGCTGTTGCATCTTGTCAAACACCCCAGTGAAGATTTCGTACCATTTCGATAACTGTTGAGATAGCCATAAGTGTCGCACCCCACGCTTACGAACTTGTTGTCCTCGCTGGAAATGGCGAAAGCCGGAGTTGTGAGACGGGGTTCGTTACCTTCTGTTTCTAGTCCACCAGCAGATTCTTTTCTGCTAACCTGCGAGATGAAGGCGAGCATGTCCATTTTACCGTCGAGGGTTATGTTCAGAATTTGGACGTTACCGTTTCCGTGATATAAAGTGGAGTCTCTGCAAGTGAGCTCCAATGGGTCCTCCAAGAAACAGTTTTCACCGGTGACGGAAGATTTGCCTATGCCAAATGGATACGGAATGTGAAACGCTTCCGCATGAATTCGGGCAGCCGGGCAGGGCTTGGTCAGCTGCTACTGCTAACGCAATCAGCAACAGTATGGTGATCCGTTGCATCTGCATGGCCTTCATTCCCTTTTTGTTATATATGCTCAATGTATCAATCACATTAACTTAGAAGATTGATCTTTCTTATTAAGTTACGTGTATACGATAATTAATAAGGTGGTTGCTTTGTTCGTTTTACTGCGAGCACCTTTATAGTAAGAGGAATTTTGGTTTGACAGGGTCACCTTCTATTAAAGTAAGAAAGAAAAATTAAATTTTTGTTACGCGGCTGATTAATCCGTCAACGATTAACTTAATTATTGTTATTGCAGTAAAATATTTATCGTTATTAAATCACAGTATTTAGTATTTTTTATATAATAAATTAAATAATCAAATTGTTTACTATTTTTTTATTAATACAATTTATAGTTTTATACGTCTAGCTATAACTTTTATCAATTGAACTGTTCTAAACATTTACTGAACGGATCAAAGGTGAAGGAGTCGTTGGTCAACATTTGCCAAGGTTTTGAAATAATTATACCATGCTATAAATTTAATTTCATAAATAAGTCTTGTGATTCGTGTGAAAAGAAGAATGATAATAATATTTTGAAAATTTATATATAATTACATACTTTAGTTACTTTATTTTATGTAATTAATAGTTCATACTTCCTTTTCTTAACGCATTTGACTCGTTAAACGCGTGCACACAGCGATCCAGAAGGAATTTCAATTAAGATTTGACGGGGAATTCCTCCTCTCTGTCAGGGAACTAGAAAGCTGCGAAAATAAATATATTATTTTTTGACAGAAAACAAAAATAAATATTAAACAATTGAAACGGACAAAATATTGAGGCAGGATTCAAATAATATCTTTGTTACTGATACTACTATTATTGGATAATATTATAGTATTTTAATATATTATAATTATGGTACTTTTTTTAGTTAGTAATTGTTAATATTATTAACAACATTTATTCTAAATACTAGGCAAAGAGAGACAATCCGTGACTCTCTAAATTTTTTAAATAATAAAAAAAATACAGTTAATAAAAAAATGATAAATAAAAAAACTAATAATATAAAAATAGTGGAAATTTAATATAAATTAAAAGAAAATTTTAAATTTAAGAAATGATTTAAAATAAAATTGTCCAATGAAAGTGAACAATGGTTAGTGGGTTGTTATCTAATTTTGGTTAGTGGGTCAGTTTTAATCTGCATGATTAAAGAGGGTTAATTATTATTACTATTTTTAATATTATTAAGAATAAGGATAAAATGGTCCAAAAAAATATGGAGACTAAAAATAGTTACACAAATTGGTATAGATATGATAATGAGTTTTTAATTAATTTTTTAAATGATCATATTATATATGAATATATATTATTTTAGATAGGTACATGGGGTTATTAAATAGAAGAATGAATATTTTAGATCTTTGCATAAATGTTCGAATGATGAAAACTTGTAAAAGTTTAACAAGAAAAAATGCAAAGAAAGCAGTGCGGGAAGCTAGAGGCAAGATTTTGATGATTTGTATAAAAATTTTGAGAGCAAGGATGGTGAAAAAAGTATTTACAAACTTGCAAAAATGAGGGATAACAATAGTAAAGACCTCACCCAAGTTAGATGTATCAATAATGAAAATAAAAAACTTTGAGTAAGGGATGAAAATGTAAGTGAAAGATGGCTAAACTATAACAAACTTTTTAATGGGAATGGAGACAAGAGTGAGGTGGATTTGGATAACGTTTTTGATGATTTGAATAGAAGATTTGTGCGCAGAATTAATACACATGAAATTAAGGAGGCTTTAAAAGAGGATGAAGAATAATAAATCTTTGGGACCCGATGATGTAACGACCCTCCTCATCACTACGATATCACATCTTTAAATGTGAAATTTTCAATTTTTAATAAAACTCCATTAATTTGATTATGAAAATTGGGGTAAATTTTTCACGATAATCCATTTGTCAAAAACACACACATATGTAAATAAATGCATAAATATATAAAACAGATACATATTATTCCTAAGTCAGAACGTACTCAGTTTATATATATATATAAGCTTGAGATTACATGTCCTATCAAAGAGAAACAAGTAACCAACTAAGAACGAGTTGATAACAAAACACAACTCTCTTCCCAAAACAAATTCCAACATTGTCACGTTAGCTTGACGGCTCCAACAAAAGAAATCTCTTTTTAATAACCTACTGCTGATCATCTGCTCCCACAAACAAAGATTCATGATCATCACAAGTACCACCCACAAGGTACAAAAATTGCAAGGGTGAGTTTATTATACAAAAATCAACAAGCACTAGACAACAATAAGTAGAAAGAAACAACAATAACAACCACATTCATTCTCAATAATCAAAAAGTTCAACCCACGCAATCAATTAGTCATTCATTTTTGCACAACTCAAATCAATCATGATTAAAATGATGCATGCTCTTGACTCAACTCTCAAAATGCAATGTGGTACCATCCTCAGGGAAATAGCCTCTCTAAGTAAATGATGCAGTATCTCGTCGAGGTCACCCTATCATGCACTGGTCACTCCCCCCCATGGTGATCAACCTTGAGTCTCAAGGGAGTTCCAAATAGAGTGACATGCCCCCTAGTTCTTGCGTTTCAGCCCATAGAAACTCACAGGTACTTACTGCCACCATTCTATTTCCATCCATGTAATATGAAGTATGAAACATGGGCATCATCAATGCATTGACCATGAATAGCTAGGGACCGAAATTTTAAACAATCCATTTTTCTCTTGAGATGCTTAAAATTCGTAAACTCTTCCTCCCAAGGAAATCCAGTCATGCACCCCCATGTACATACATAACACACCAATATGGGTTCACCGATGCACTGACCGTGGCTAGGAACAAATTCTTCCTCGCAAGGGTAACCAACCGGTCACTGTATCCCACGTATATATACACAGCATACAGCCACATCAATAGCCTCTTAATTTCAATATCATCAACAACATCAATATCATCTCATTCATTCACAATCCATATTATCACGAGATTGGTATTTTAGGAAAAATTCTAAATTAAAGAGGAGGACTACAATATAGAAAATACACTTTTATGCCCATTTAAAGATTTAATAAAGAATTAAATAGGATAATACATTATAAAATTTTGGGCAGAGTCACCTCTGTAATTAAGACTTTCTCCAAAAATCCAATCATTACCACAACAACATCATTCACAGTTTTATCCATCAACAAGCAAATTCATTGCATCCCATTAGTTAAAAACACAGTTTTACTATAAATAAATAAAAAACTAGCACACAACAGGGACAAACAGATATCTCCGTAATTGGGCTCCCTGGTCCCCAACTATGGTGTCAAAAGCTGTAAACAAGCAACAAACTCCCCTTACCTATCTTTGTCCCTTTGTTAGCTTCTTGTAGCGTCGTTTTGAGGTCTCTCAAGTTCACATGCTAATCTACACATCATTAAATTTTCATCTTTTAGTATGTTAAACTAGACTTCCTAAGATTTATAAAAAGGTATCACATGCCTTATTTGGATTTCTAAAACTCTAGATTTAGCATTTTTAAAACTAGACTTTAAAGCTGCCAGCAAGTTCCAGTTTCCACACTGACATCTCTTAGTGTTCTCGTGACTGCAAGCCGTACACAATCCAGATTTATTTGAAATTTTTATATGTTATAGTTGACATCTAGATCTTTAATTCCATATTTCATACACCTAATTTGAGTAAGAAATGAGAGAGAAATAAATTTTTCAAAACAGATGGCAGAATTTGTTTGGGTGTGGACAGTTTCGGACAACTTGAGCTAAAATAATTTCTGGGCATGATTCACTACTTAGTTTAATCCCATATTTTAGGAAATCATAGAGGACATCTTAAGCTTTAAAATGAGTGGTCAAACACCTCATTTGGTTAAGTACATAGGGAGATATAAAATTATAAAAACAGTCCAAAATTTCAGCTTAAAACCATACGAATTTTAATAGCAATACTTACCAAAGTATTTGGCTGAAATGATTCAAGAGCTTGAGGAGTAAAATTGATATCTTCTAATAGAATATTTTGAATGAAGAAATGATATGCAATTTGGTGAAATGAGCTGCAGTTTGAGTGAGAAGAAAATAAGAGAAAATGAAGCAAAAGTGAATAGAGGAAAAGAAGCAAGTGACCGTGAGTTAGGGAACAAGTTCACATATATGTGCAGTTTTTGATTCCAAGAAGATATTTATAAAAGAAAATTTAGTTGGAATGGAAAGCTTGTTAGACCTTGGTTCAATTCATGTAACTAAGTCATTATGCCATTGAGATATTTTAGTTCCATGCATTTAATGCATTTCAAAAGCAAAGATTCCTTTCATTGTTGACCAAAATGCACGTCGGATGCTTCCTTGCAAGGCTTGATTTTTGTTTGTCTTGTGCATGGCTGGTATAGCACATGTAATGTTGGTTGGACATGCTAGATTCTTCTTTGTTTTATACATGGCTACCCAATTGGATTAAATATACCAATTCTACGTGCACACACACATGATTTTACACTTATTATATTCATTAGTAAAATTTAGAGACTTATCTTCTGGCGTACCTAATCATAGATTTTCAGGCAGTAGGTACTTCTAGTTTTCTTGTGATGTTTGTCTGTTCCTAAGGATATTTTGGTAATTTTCCATCCCAGGGGCATTTATGTAATTTCATCAAGTTTCCATAAAATATCTAAGGGTATTTTGGTAATTTGTCACTTACTCCAGGGGTATTATTATAATTTCACTTCAAAATGTCTAACCAAAATATCCAAGGGCATTATTGTAATTTTATTTCAAGGGCATTATTGTAATTTTATTTCAAGGGCATTATAGTAATTTTACTTCAACGGCATTATGGTCATTCTTACATCAAGAGAAAGGGTAATATGGTCATTTCCCTTCAAACATTTTTGCAATTCCTCTTTTTATCTCTAATTAACATTTCACACAAATAATTCAAACATAGACCAAACAAACTTCATATAACCTAACATTCACATCAAGTAGTTGCACAAGGATAATTCACAAAACATTTCAACCATATATTTTCAGTTATTGAAATTTTAGGGCGTTACAAATGACATCCCTATTGAAGTGTGGAGAGGCTTGGGAGACGTGATAATAAAATGGTTAACCAATCATTTCAATAAGATTCTTCAAACAAATAAGATGTTTGATGCTTGAAGGAAAAATATGCTTGTGCCTGTTTACAAAAACAAGGGAGATATCCAGAATTGTTCTAACTATAGAGGCATCAAGCTCATGAGCTATACTATGAAGTTATGGGAGAGAATTAGTGAACATCATCTAAGGAGGGAGACCAAAGTTTTCGTAAATCAATTTGAATTTATGCTAGGAAGATGTACCATGAAAGCTATTTTCTTGATGCGACAATTAATGGAAAGGTATAGGGAAAAGAAGAAAGGCATATGGTGTTAATAGATCTTAAGAAAACATAGGATAGAGTCCCAAGAAAAGTCTTATGGTGGACTCTTGAAAAGAAAAAGGTAGCATTAAAATATGTTAATGCAATCAATGATATGTATGATAGGGCTACCACATGTGTGAAAGCTTGCAATGGAACATCAATGTATTTCCCTATTACTGTAAGTGTTCACCAAGGTTCAACTTTTAGTCCTTATCTCTTTGCCTTAGTAATGGATGAACTAATGAATGATATTTAAGAGGAAGTTCTGTGGTGTATGCTTTTTGCAGATGATATCGTGCTTATTGATGAATGAATTTTGCAAAAAGGTGATGAGGTTGATGAGGATGTAAATCATATAATCAAATCAGGGTGGATGAAATGGCGGAGTGCATTGAGGTTTTTGTAAAATTCCCCTTAAGCTAAAAGGAAAATTCTATAGAACAACTGTAAGACCGACAATGTTATATGGGACGGAATGCTGGCCAGCACATAGGCAACATGAGCATTAAATAGGGTAGCATAAATGAGGATGTTAAGGTGGATGTGTGGTTTTACAAAGATGGATAAGATAAGAAATGAGGATATTCGACGAAAGGTAGCAGTAGTACCGGTGTGTGAAAAGATTAGGGAGCATAGATTGAGGTGGTTTGGGCACGTTATGAGATGACCACTGAATGCTCCCATAAGAACAAGAGTTTGTTACCAAGACCTAATGGAGTGGGATATAGATTGGCAAATGGTATGTCTTAGGACGGAGTGGAGAAAAGCTATAAGTTTGGTTTTATTTTAGCTTATTTTTCCTCTCTTTTGTCTTATTTTCACTTTTTATTCTCCTCTTTCTTTCCCTTTCTTTGTCTTATTTCTGATCTATCATTGGGTTCGTCTACCACCGACCCTAATTAACTTGGGTTAAAGATGCTATTGATGTTGATGTTGATACATAGATATAGGTGTGGGTGTAGGTATAAGTTTATTTTGATTTTAGTTCATTACTAATAGAAATATAAATTAATTGTTTGATTAAGGTTTAAATATGTTTTTTGTATTTTTTAATGAACTTTTTACTTTGCTTTGAGTTTCTACGATAAAGCAACAATTTTGTTTTTGGTGGTTGACACAGTTTTTATTCCTTGATAAATTGACAAATTTTGTGTTTGCTCTTTGATAAAAACAAATTCATTTTTATTAGTTGGGACTAACACTACTAGCTTTGAACATTGTTACTTTAACATTGGTTTTTGATAAAAAAAACTGATGTTAACAAAAGAGTAGTGACATTTTATAATTAAACTGATTTTATTAATATTGATTTTTGAAAAATTGATGTTAACATGGTGATGTTAACCAATGTTAATCGATTTTTGTTAACATCAGTTTTTTAAAGGGAAACACCAAGAAACTATATTTTGTTTATTAAATAAGTTCCTAGACTCCATATCCTTTTTTAGAAGATTCTTGCCAATTTGATTTGTTGGGATGACACAAAGGTGCTTCCAATTTTGAATTAACAAATAGTAGCATTTTGTTTTTGATTCCACTATATTTTCTAGTCCACTACTTTGATCGCTTTTGCAATTGAAACTTCTTAATTAACAAACTCTGATGATTTAAGTATACTTTATATATCAATTGGAGCAAAAATGATACTAGTATGACTGCTTCTGAATTAGCCTTGGCTGTAGAGAGGCATGTGTTGGATTTTGGTTCAATTAATAGATACTGTTGGCACTGTTGTTAAGTTATTATTGAAGTGCCTCGATTAATCTAAAACTTTAAAATAAACTAACACTTTTTATTTTACAAGGTATCCTGGAACTGCATCCTGGAGCAACCAATAGCATCCCCAGAAAATCTCACCTATAAATTAGTGTGTATTTACAGGACAACTTGGGTTGAACCAGACATTCTTGTAATGTTTAATTAATTACAACTGGTTTTACAATGAAATAGTTGTTTCTTATGTTTGTTACATAAAATTGTTTATTTCTTTTTTTATTTAACTATAATCTCAATTTCAATTTTAGGTACTAGATTTTCAATTACTTAACACGTTCAATCTCATTTATTTTCTGATATTGTTTAATTTTTTTTTAAAATTTCAATTGTATCTTTGTAAATACATGTCTTCTTTATATTCTCTTTCCAATATCAATTATTATTCACTTTTCCATGTATATATTCATTGACATATTTGTTAATAACGAAAGAAAATGCTGTATGTGTAAAATTGACCAAAAGAATAAGATTGAAGAGTATATGACCATATATGTATTAGACAAAATATGAACTTATATTAATTCATGACTTGCATGAATTTAACATATTATGGAAACCTAAGATCTTCAAGAAGCGCATACTTAAATATATTTCTAAAATTCTACAGGTTTTTTCTAATATATAATTGAAGTAGTTTCATGTCCAAATAATTATTTAAGTTTGGTAGCTTTAAGATCCTTATAGCCCTTTTTTTTAATATATTAATGCTTCTATAGTTAAACATCCACTCTGATCATTACAACATAATGAAGAACTATTTTTCTTAGTTTTATTTATTTATTTTATTTTATTTAAGGTTTATGTTTTGCCTAGTGTTGTTAGCTAAGCTTGAGCTTGGTTGACAAGCTAAGTGAGATTAGCTTGTCCAGAATGAAAACATGAGAGAGGTATGAAGTGTTATCTTGTCTCAATAATTTGGAAGCTGAATCTTTTTTTATGTTGGTTTGAATTTAAAAAAGGCATAGTCATTTACTATTTGTCACAAAAAGCCAAATATTAATTGTTGATATAAGAAAATACCAAATATTGTTAATAGAAGTGCATTAAAAATTTTGTTTAAGCTTTAAATGTATCTTTAAATATGACATTCTACATCGGTTATGTAACAAAATGTAGAAAATGACTATACAATATCGATTTCAAGAAAAATTGATATGTAAAAAAATACTTTCTACATTGGTTTTGAAATGACTATACAATATCGATTTCAAGAAAAATTGATATGTAAAAAAATACTTTCTACATTGGTTTTGGCAGAACCAATGTAGAAAGTGTATTTTTTCACATCAATTTTTGGCATAACTAATGTAGAAAGTTTTTTTCCACATCTTTTTTCCCTGTAATCGATGTTGTGTAATGCACCACAACATCATAATTTAGGAAAATCGATGTTGTGATTGCACCACAGCATTTGTTTTCCTACACCTGACAACATCGATTTTCCTGAAAAACAGATGTTGTGGTGTGCAACACAACCTTGGTTTTTAGGAAAACTGATGTTGATATTTGCATATTTTATATATTTTTTTGGTTTATTTCTTATTATACGATATCAATTTTCTCAAAAATCGATGTTATGTAGTGTATGTTAA
The DNA here is from genome assembly GCA_013407115.1 of Glycine latifolia. Taxonomy (NCBI): domain Eukaryota; kingdom Viridiplantae; phylum Streptophyta; class Magnoliopsida; order Fabales; family Fabaceae; genus Glycine; species Glycine latifolia. The sequence continues at coordinate 370,644 of QARZ01041112.1, read as the reverse complement.
CATCAATTTTTGGAAACTGATGTTAACATTGATACTTTTAACATTGGTGATTTCAACATCAGTTATAAACTGATGATGAAAATTGAAAACCACCGATGTTAAAAGTCTATTTTCTAGCAGTGTAAAAACATTTTGCTAATTTATCATGAAACAAAAATAAAATTCACTAATTTATCAAGGACTAAAATAAAATTCTAGGTTTTTTTATGAGGAAAAAGCTGGTCATTTATTCATCAGAAAGGTTCAATGACAAAGCCTATATACATTTGCTAGTAAAAGAAATTAAATTTAATGAGGATAGTTCTCAATCTAAATATATGCTCCACACCTAAATCAAAAGCTAAAAGAGCTAGTAAATATGCCACTTAGTTTGTAATAGCAATGTTGGATTACTACCAAACACAACTAGGTTCTCCCTTTTTGTCTCCTTATATTACTAAATTATAAAATAAGTACATCAAAGTTTAACTGAGTGGAAATTAAAATATAAACTTATACAAAGCTCTTGGAACTTATGTGCCTTAAAAAACATTAGAAAGATACCTAAACATAAATTGAAATCCGATACATTAGGAACCATAAACTATACTAGTCTTCTTCTAAGCAAGCAACTCCAAGCTCCAAGGTTCTCCATGAGGCACACATCTGCTAGCCTATTAAGCATGAAAACTAAAGGAATAAGACATAATGTCTCAATGAGTGCTATAAGGATTAGGTGATGTATGTCTAAACACATTAGACAAGAATTTCCCAAATCTACCTTGCATTAAAACCCAAACTTCAAGCTTTTCTCAAGAACACAAGCATTCAGCAATTCACATGAATATGGGTTGTTTAGAAGTTTTTAATTGCAGCAATGGAAGATGGAAGAAGGTAGGAGATGAAGATGGATGGCACCATGGAAAAGCTTTCCAATAAGCCTAGGAAGAATCGCCACAATAGCATGAAGCCATTGATAAGAAACAAGAGGTTATTGCACAAGAACAAGAGAGAAACTCTCTATACAATTTCAGATTGCATTCACATGAACAAAAGTTGTTACATTCAGTTTTTGGGTAGCTATATATAGAGCTATGAAATTATAAGTTAAATGTAAATGAAATTACAATGAAATGAAGTGTGTAATCGATTAATATGCTCATATAATCGATTATTTTGTTCTTGATCTTTCTGGAAATAGATGCATGAACAAAGTAATTGATTATTTCGTTAGTAATCGATTAACACAAAGTTTTCCTATTTTACAAAGTGCTGCGTAATCTATTATAGATAACTGGTAATCTATTACAAGTAATCGATTACATATAAATGGTAATCGATTAAAATAGTTAGGTCCTGTTTTGTGTTTATATCGAGTTGCTAGTAATCGATTACAGTAAAATGGTAATCGATTAAAATAGTCAGGCCCTATTTTGTGTTTGTATTGAGTTGGTGTGCTTCTTCATGCTTGTCCAAACGATACAAGTTAGCTTTGATGTGGTCTTGAAGGCCTTGAGTTCTATCTTTTGTCATGGGTCCTCTAAAGCTCACCAAAGGAAGTTCTTCAAGTTCTCCCACTTGACCTTGAGCTTGTAATGGTCCTCCATCATTCCCTCCTTCTTGAAAGGAACTTGACCTCAAGTTTGCTTCCTCATTTGTACCTACATCATACAAAGAAAGATTACAAATAATGAAAGTATTACTCACACCATACTCACTTGGCAACTCAGGTTTGTAAGCATTGTTGTTGATGATGTAGCTTTTCCACTTGTGTTTATATCTATTTTGCTTCCATGGAGGAAGTCTCACCACTTCCTTGAAGAAGAGATTGGCTACTTCACAAGCATCATCACTCTTGTGACTAGGAATCAAGTGTGCCATCTTTGAGAACCTATCAACAACAAAGATAGAGTCCTTTCCCCTCTTGGATCTTGCAAGATCAAGCACAAAATCCATAGAAATATCAACCCAAGAGGAGTTAGGAATATGCAAAGGTGTATATAAACCATGAGGCATTAATCTAGATTTAGCTTTATGACAAGTAATATATTGAGATACAAGCTTATGCACATCATGCCTCATCTGTGGCCAATAGAAAGGTTCATGTAAAATAGCCAAATTTTTACCTACACCAAAGTGTCCCACCAAGTTGTTCTCATGAGCTTCCCTCATGAAGAGTTCTCTCAAAAAGATTTTAGGAACACCTAGTTTCTTTTCTTTTTCAACATGTAAACAAAGAGAGTTAGGAAACATATAATAAAGAGGTTGTTGTGCCAATAACACTCTCTTGATTTCCTTTTCACTCAAGAACAAACTCTCTTTAATCTCATGAATTTATTTCCTCTCATTTTCTTTCTCTTTCTTTTTCTTCTCACTAGTTTTTCTCTTTGGTAGCTCATTTTCTTTGCCTTTTTGTGTGTGGTATTTTTTTTTCAACTCTTGAATTCTCTTTTCTTTCATCCTCACTTGATCCTCACACACTTGTCTAGGAGTCAAAGGCATCAAAATAACTTTCTTGCTTAAGTGTTCAAACTCAAAAGTGCTCTCCATGCCATTGTGTATCAATTTTCTATCATATTGCCATGGCCTACCAAGAAGGATATGACCAACCTCCATAGGTACAATATCACAAAGAACTTCATCATTATAAGCATTAATAGAAAAAGGAATGAGCACTTGAGAATTTACCACAACTTCTCCACTTTCACTAACCCATTGTAGCTTGTATGACTTTGGATGTTTTGTGGTTGACAAGTGTAACTTCTCAACAAGCCTTGTACTAGCTACATTGGTGCAGTTGACTCCATCAATTATTAGTGAGCATACTTTGTCTTCAACCAACCACCTTGTGTGAAAAATATTTTCTCTTTGATTTTTTTTCTTTTTCTAGGCAAAAATTGCTCAACATTCTCCTTACCATCAAGAGATCACCCTCTTCGGCCTCTACAAGTGTAAGTTCCCCTTCTTTTTCACTTGAAGAACTGATAAGTGTCATATTTTAGTAAAAATAAGGTTATAATGCTAGGCACTTATCTTTTGATTTTAGTAAATTTCTTTGATTAAATTACCCTAAACCTAGTTGTTCTATATTTTGTAATTATATAGGGTGTTATTCACACTTTGGAAGATTCATCCACTCAAATCCAGAGATTTAATAAAGTTCAATGGTATCCGGAGCATCCAAGTAACCAAAACAAGCACAAAAGGGCAAAAAGGACATTTCCTAAAGCAAATTCGCCCAGAACTCGCCCAGGCCAACATCTTTCTTCAGAATTAAGGCTTTAACTCGCTCGGGTGAGTGATTCATGTGTATTTAGCTCGCTTGGGCGAATGGTTGTTTCCAGAAAAATGTTTTAACTCGCCCAGGCAAGTGAAAATAGGCTAAATTGGTCGCCTAGGCAAATGGAGTCCATCTGCACGAGCATTAAACCCGTCCAGGCGAGTTAAACAAGGCTAAAACACTCGCCTGGGCGAGTGAACCTAAGTTGGTCACCACTTTCTATAAATAGGCATGCAAAGTGAAGATGGAAGCATGGTTTTTTTGGAGGAAGAAGGGAGGAACAGCCCAAGAGGCTTAGAGAAAGGCGAGAAAAGAGAGAAAAGGAGTGGAAACTCTGCAGGAACAAGCCAAGGATCGCTACCTTCATCATGTTTTTTGTTGATCTCTTGGTCTACACCATGATGGGTTAGTTTCTCCTACGGATTGGATGTAATCTTCTTACCTTTATGTATTTCTTTTAATATTTGATTTATGTATGAATCTTTTCTACTCATTCTGGTGATTTCATTATGTTCTTAATGCTTGATTCTACTTTATCAATAGTTTCATGAAATTGGATTCTAAGTTTAACTGGAAAGTACTCTTAGAATTTAAACTAAATGATTTTTCTCTTTACGTTACATTGCTAGGAATAGAGAATAGCGTTTAGATTGCAAATAGCACACGATTATGATTGTAATGTTGGGTTATTTACTTCATATGCGAATGATCGATATTCGGTAAATATCCTTAGAATTCTCGAATGCGAGGGATCGATTCGGGGTGAATTAATGTGTGCATCAGTAATGTTAGAAAATAATTCATATGTGTTTAAATGTTAATTGAATACTAAGGGTATGAACGATGAAACCCAATCCTACGTTATCATAAATTAATTAAATTCAATTTTACTAGTTTTTGTAATTTCTTAATTTTCCGTTATTTCCTTAAACACATGAAATTCCGCTCATACTCATTGTACATAACTATTAAACTGTTAAATTTTCTTTGGAGTAACTGAGTAACTCAAGTCCCTGTGGAGACGATCTTTTATAAATTATGTAATCAGCAACGACAATTGGTATGCTTGCCAAGAGTCTAACAAGTTTCTGGCGTCGTTGCCGGGGACTTGAGTCGCTTACTTAATTCTTTTAGATTTAAACTATCAGTTTAGTAGGACATTTTATTTGCTTTCATTATTTATTTTATTTTGATTTTGTATAAATTCTTTATTATTATATTTTATTTTCACTAACCTCGGTACTTATGGGTTGTTGTAGTTTGTTCTTTTTTCTTTTTGAGAGATAAAATTTCTTGCAGATAAATCATTAGTGAATCCATAAATTACTAAGACCGCAGAGGAAGAACAGAAAAAAAAAGAAACAAATAACCAATAAGCCACCGAGTGAATCTTCTTCTATTTGACTCTTACCTTCACCAGAAAAAATTGACATTATGGCTGATAAAGGGGAAGAAGAAAATAGACCACCAAGGAGGACTCTTGGTGACTATGCTTACCAACAAGGACCAAAGCATTACAACAGCATAGTCATTCCTCCTTTCAGCAACAAGGTTGTGGAGTTGAAAGCCAGCGTTACTCAGTCTAATTGCTTCACATCCTTTTGTTGGAATGGATCATGAGGATCCATACACTCATTTGTCTACCTTCATGGAGCTGTGCAGTACTTTGGGTGCTTCTGATGAAGATGCTGAAGCTGTTTATCTAAGAACTTTTCCATTCTCTTTGACAGGTAAGGCAAAGACTTGGCTCCAGTCCCAACCGAACAAAAGTCTTAGTAGCACTTGGAAAGAAGTGGAGGAAAAATTCATTGCTAGATTCTTTCGTCCATCCAGATTCATAAGCGCAAAATCAGTCATTGCTACTTTTTCCCAAGGGTTTGATAAACCTCTCTGTGAAATATGGGAAAGATTCAAATTGTAAGGACCCTCCCTGTGGCGCGGCTGGCGCCAGATCCCACGCGGAT